>KZ345138.1:75701-96514 GCA_002352805.1 Teladorsagia circumcincta
AAACATCCCACTCGCCTCCAATCGGATATAGGCGCCCGTCACCATTATTTCTCGTCCAACCTGAATGCAACTCGGGACCGGCGTCTACGAAAGACTTCCGAGTCTAAACTTAGCGAACGGTCTAATACTGCCAATTCGCGAGAGATTCGACGCTGCTTTTGTGGTAGTGGACAACAAAGGAAAGGGTCAACCTGGACAAGGCGTTTGCTATGTCTCTGACAACGCCGAACTTCTCTGGCATTATATGGAGCAGCAAATCGCAGAATTCAACTTAGTCTTGAAGAAATTCAACCACTAGAATGTGCACACGCTCAACTACGACGCAATCAGAAACTAGACGTCGACCCTCTTGTGGCACAGAACGTCATCTCCGCCGTCGACCACTCGCAATGGGCCACGCCAGTCGTCGTTGTGAAAATGGCCACTGGATCCATCCTCCTTTGCGCCGACTTCTCGCGACGCCAGAAGCTAGGCCAGACATCGCCATGGAGTTGCAATTCAACAGACGACGCGGCGCCAAGCCATTGAAGCCGGAGCCAGACGACCTCGTTTTTGCTTACGAGCACGCTATACGACGTGCTAGTACAAAGGTCCATTTAAAAGGGCCACGCCAATCAGCTACGCCCACTTGCGTCGCTGGAAGAAACTACCCCTCTGCAGCCTCCGACCCACACAGGGGACGATCTAGCCGCACCCGTTGCCCTCGCTAATTTCTTCAGATTGTTTCCTGTACCCCAGGTCGTACCAGAGTCGCCAGTCTTAGAGGGGAGGTGTTGGGGGCACTACATGGCCTCAGTTCTGTTGTAGAATATCTGCCACCAACACGACTGGCTGGATTTTGTCAGAGATCTGGTGGAGCGGTTCGGTATGGAAGTGTAGATTTTCCTTGTGTTCAATGTCTTCTGATAATTATTCTGCTACTGCCTGTCTTCGCAAGGATTTCAACAGATTCTCACCACAGGCAATTGCGCGATTAAAGCTGTGCTTTTGGAAAGGAAGAGTGCTGAAAAATTTTGTTCCTCTCCCAGAAGTGAGTTGTGGTCGATAGATAATCTTCCTCCAGCGAAATTCAAGCCAATTTTAAGCGAGAAAACCATCAATGGCATTTTCATGTTTTGTTTGAGTGAAGGTACAATTCTTGGAAATCGCCTAATGAAAGTGCTAGCCAGTAACCCTCATTGAAGTGGTAAAACACGCGATGTCGAATACAGTTATGATTATGATTCTCATGCGCACTTTATCGAATGAATGAAAAGAACCATAGAAGAAAACTCATAGAAGCCTAAATGATAGTTCAGGTCAGAATGAAAGGAAATATGCCAGAAAGCGTGCCTCGGTTAATTGGGTTTCTGATACTCAATGAAACGCTAGGTTTCTGAGGCTTCTAAAAACTTTCACAGTCGAATGTACAGTACAATCGAATGAGAAGAATCTGTACCAGAAAAGGATCGAAAGACCCTCATTTCAGTGTCCACTGGTTAGCATACGAACTCAGTCACCTAGTTTGCCTTTATCTAATATTACACATCTAGTCTGCAAGATTGGAGCCGGGAGGATGTTTAATATACGAATAGCACATAATTGTTGAATACGTAATGATACCTGGGTTCCAAGTCGTTGTCCAAGAAGTAGGGCCATATTCCGTTGTTCCTTCGCTTTAGCTTTCTTTTCCAAAGATTTGGCAGCCTGATGGATGCCCTGAACATCTTGAGTCCCATCTCGTTGTACCAGAATTCTTTTAAACTATTTCAATATTTGAATTTATCCGTATACTGGACCTATTCTCTATTATATTCGCTCACAATTCTTTTTTAGGGGCACCCAACACCGCATACAACAAGCATTTCCTGGAAAAAGAGTCCTTTCGGTATTTCCAACATATGGTACATGATTTCTTCGAGTTACACTGCTCTAAGACTGTACCTAATGACAAAGAATTTGAATATAGAACACAAGTCCCACGTGAAATGACAAAGAGGCAAGAATGAGTTCAAAACACGCAAGAAATACGGGGATAATATTAGAATTGGATACAACTTGACGAGTATTTGCTAAAGTAATACATGGCCATTTCACAGTAATACATTTGAAGCGCTCAGACATAAATTTTTTCTCCTCTACATAGCAGTAAGTTTCTGTATAGCGCTGGTCTCCCTAATCTACCCATTAACGTATAAAGCATAGCTAGGACTTTTACTTGACGTGACCAAAAGTCTGTTCCACATCTTTATTGCAAAGATTACGAATCGAATTTTGATTCATTGCGTGTGCTAGATCAGTAGTCATAAACCACACCCAGGCGAATTTATGCCGATAATGCTTAACGTTTATCGGAATTAGTTCAATCAAGTTTGGTAATACTAACAAAATAAGCTCAGGTAAGAAGCTTTTGGTTAACATTAATGCACTTCGTGAGTTCACAGACAACATGGGCTTTCGTAGGTGCCTTTTGCTTTTGCAGATCATTTCAACATTTGCGTTGCAAGCGGAGGCAAAACCAGCAACAAACTGGAGAGCAGGTGAATGGTGAGATTTTGAACAACCTCCGACAAATTCTTAATTCTTACCTTATACAGTATCAGCATAGCTATCAAAGTTGTCCAATAGTAGACTAGATACATCCCCATATTGACGTACGGATTGCTCAGAAATGGCGCGGAACACTCGGATGTGGTCATGCTGGAAGAACAAACAAGTAGTCTGTATGCATACTCAGAAGCTTCATCTCACAGGTGCAACACATACGCTGCTTTGCACAGATCCGTCAAGGTTCTCCTTTGTTCAATAAATCAGTTTTTCCTCAACCTCCAGCTCTTGCACGTACTTCTATTCTTATTAAAGTGGTTCTCATAAAGGAAACTATCAAAGCGATGCCTCCATGATTTCATAAAGAAAAGGGTTGAACCTCAATCCGGCAATCTAACATCCTTAAAGTAAGATAATGTAGGCTGCGATCCTTCCGAACGGAAGAAAAATATAGGTGATGTGGTACCTGTGATTTCGAACCAGTACCTCACACCCTTTTAAACCGATATTCACTTCTTCACCTGCACGGAACAGGTCGAATCGGTAACTCCCTCTCTGTACTGCACTAACTCCTACTCTTCATCCATGACTACGCTCTTAAAAATAACGCAACCCTCAGTAAGGCATTGAGTGCAGACTGGCTCTGAATTCCAACCTAGCGGCCGCATAGGCTACAACCGTATTTTTCGAAATCAGTCTGCTTTCATCAGTTTGAAGCAATTCAAGGAAGAGGTCTGCGATCGGTTTGGTTGATAGGGCGCAGTTGGTTATGCGCGGAGTAAAATGACAGCGAAGCAGCGGCAAGCCGAGACGTTGAGGCCACGAGAGAAACCACCGAAAACGCTGAAGGTAAGGCCTTAAACTTCTTGTGAGGCCGAATTTGGTACGAGGAGAGATAGAGCGGTCAGAGAAGACCAAAGATGCGAGAGACCATGCCCTACGAAAGAGTACGCTGATTTCCACAGATCGCTGTGGGTGGGGAGCATCGCGATGGTTGCAAGTCCGTAAAAATCAGCACCTTGACCAAGCATTTTATGCAGCGAAGCTGGCACAACCCTGTAGGTAAGGACTGCTTCCTGCTTCGTACTAGTAGCCTAATCCCGAGGCTTGCCTTCCTCCTATTCCGGTCTTGTTAGGGGCGACCTCACAAGGATATAATTACGATCACTACTATTGATCAGCCATGATGATCAGGGCTGAGAACAGCGATATTATTCGGTTCAGTTTATTGCAAGATTTCATACCTACCATCACCTGGACTAGTGAGGACTCTTGAACAAAATAGGCTCGTCAATTTCCAAGAAATCATTTATTAATGCCACCAGGCGGTTTTTCGGGCGGTGTCTCGTGTTTTGATCGTGCTTCGAGCATTTTGCATGATTTAGGTTGCATGCCTGGAGTACATGAATTTGGTCCTCTTCCTGAGCGGCTCTGTGTAAATGCCAGAAAATGGATGGAGTTGGCACCGCACCTTTTCGACATGAGGTTTTGGCAAAAACCAACATTTAACAACCATACAGCAACCTCATATCGGTTACCAGCCTGATTATAAAGATTGCACCTACTTCTTGGCAAAGGTACTATTTTGCGAAATCAGTAAGCGGAAATCGTACATGCAAAATTTGTAAATACAGGGAATCGGAATATGAACGACCTCCCACACCTTTTTTGACATTGAAAGGGCCACTCAGAAAAGGTGCAGCATAGTTCTATGTCCCATTTTATTTCTCCGTATTCAGTGCGTTTCAAGAGTATGTGGACACTTCGAATTCCACATCAAAGAGTTACTAGCAATCCTCTCCTCAAGGTCGATAACGTATCTATGTAGGTTAAGCAGACAATATAGCCTTACTGTTGTGAAATTTTTTTTTGAAATAAATTTTTTTCTTCGATTCAAAAGCAAGTGGACACTTGAAGTAGATCAGATTTTGGCGCCGAAATTCTCACCGTTTTCAATCGGAGTTTGCCGTTCTCACTTTGTCGTCATTCTGTTTGAGGACGACTTCCTCTGCTTCAGCCGCTTTGACATACCCACTTCCATTTTACGGAAGTCTTTAGAGAATTGATGGACTGTCCGAGTCAGGCTGGAGTTTGATAGATAAGAACTGAGGCTCAGATGAGGTGTGATCCGAATAGGGTCAAGCGTGCGGCTAGGGGTTGTCGACAGGTCGACAGGGGGAGGGGAGCGTATTTGGTCCGATGAGAGAATGAGAGCAGTAGGATCATCACTGCCGGAGGACTCCAAAAACACAAACATCAAGAAGTGATTGATGCTGTGCAAGCCAGTATTTGCAATGACAATGTTGTTCCGCACACATGAAATTCTCATAGTTTAAAGAGGTCCGCGTTGGAATTTACCGCCACCTCAGTGGTTTATTACGACACGGTCAAAGAATCCGAAATGCACAACCTCTGATTGATATTTTAGATTTCAAATGAGTCCACGAACATGAAGGGATTTGAAGCACACGGTGCGTTCCTGATTGGGCCCAATCACTTCCGCGCGCTTCGACTACGGTTCTCCAAAGAAAAATTTCGATTTAGGAAAGAGGAAAGATCAAGAGGTTTTTGAAAGTTTCCGTGTGAAATGGCAGGGAAGGATCCCCTACTCAAAAGAAATGCAGTCTTTCATTTCAAATTCATAAGCATATTAGCGTCAAAGTTGGAATTTACTATGCAGTTTTATACTTGTTGCGAAGAAAAGAGCTCCGATCCTTAGCCCAATTATGTACAAAATTGCGCGAAAGGAGCAATAGTTGGAAAGAATGTTAATGCAGTGGAAATGTACCTTTCGGTGGTGCTCAGACAAAAATCCTCGACGTGGCCATTTTTTGGATACTGAGCGTATTGAGCAGCTCTAGTAGCCGGGCAGAGCGAATCTTCTAGTTTATGCTGGCATATTAAAGGAAAAATTTACGAATGAAGGTCGAAGAAGAAGTAATTCACCTAGTTGAGGGACCCACGGACCTCCTGAGGGTGCGCACTGACGCGCAGTCGGCACCGTAAGGGTTGGCCTCGGCGACCTAGTAAGGCTCAATCTTGGCCCGGTTGGCCAGTGTACGCCCACCGACCATCTGATCACTCGCAGCAGATCTGTACGTGGCCATTGATCTGGTAGCAGAGAGAACGTAATGTTGAAGAGGGCACAGAGATGAGAGTCGCATCAATGCGCAAATCAACGACCAAGAGAGGGGTCCCTTTTCTGGGGTTATGGGCCGTTTCTCATGGTTCTTCCTTCTTCCGTGTACTACTCACCATCCGACAGTTGATTTGCAATAGGTTGCTTTTTGATCGTGAATACCTTTACCTTTTCAGATGGGACGAGTTTGAAGGAGTTATGGCTTTGAAAAGTGTAAAAACTCGCTCTGACCATGAATTTTCCTCGTTAATTTTGCGAAACTCTTCGGCGTTGCCATTTTTAAATACAGTACATACTGAGCTCTTACAGCCTTTGAACTGAGAAAATTTTCCAGTCAATGTTGACACACGACACGCAATTTCAAGATTGGCAAATTTGTAGAAAGTTGTGGCTTTGCAAGGTTAAAAAAACTCGCACTCCTTACAATTTTTCTCGTTAATCAACCTGAATTGAACATTACGTATTGATTTTCATAATTTTCGTATTGGTAGAAGAGCTCAATCTGATTTCAGATCAAAAATTCGTTCATTTGAAGAAAATTATAGTAATTTGAAGATGGGTTATAATTTCAATAGTGGATAAGCTGCTCCAAAACCAACGCTTAAGATCAATCACTTCGCAGCTAGTCTATATTTTCTTCTTCTTCATGTCTAATTCATAGTTTTTTCTCGTTTCTTAGTAGGATTGCTTGTGAGTGGTTGCTATTCAATTCCTTTTAATTGGTGAGGACCTTCATGGTGGAAGGTGGGACAGAATAGCTGTTTTTTGAAACGGTTCTGAGGAGAATTAAACAACTCATTCATACTCGCTTTTTTAATAAAGCTTTTTTGGACTTCAGCCGTCGGTGGGGAGAGGGTCGTATTTCGAAATCTTCCTCGACCTCGCTTGACCCTGTTTCCGAGCCATTCACGATCCTTGACTGCTCAGAACAACAAAAGAGTTGCCCCTATCCTGTCGAAAATTTTCATTTTCTGTCCGAGCTCAGATGGGTTTTTCCTCATCCGGTCGAATGAATACCCTACTCGATAGACGCCGAGAAAAGCTGCTTACTTCAAGGCTCAGTACAAGTTAGCAAGATTGGTGTTTGCTCGTAAAATCATGGCAACATAGGATAGAACACCGGAATAGAACACGGTTCTTCGAGAGTTTTCTATTTTTAAATCAAACATTTTTTCATTCTCTTCTTAGGTAATTTTAACTGGTGAAGGGAGTTTGACTTTGACGGTCCGGATGGATTTTATCACTAGTGGAGGGACTTGACGGTGAATCGCTCAGGTCCTCGAGAGCGAATTTCGGAGGCCCGTTGATGGTTTGGGACAATTCCGCAAGCAACGTAAAATTGAAACTGGTGCTTCCATCATTACGTATGAACAGTGAGGGCCACCAAAAAAGGCTTCGATACCACCTCTTGCCATTTCTTAGAGGAGCGCGGCGAGGTTTGCATCTTCCGCATAGGATAGCGTGCCCTTCAATGCTTCGCAATTTATCAAAGATTGGCTCAAGCGGAATGGTGCTGAAGCAATTGATTGGCTCAGATTATGCCGGAGAGGTTACAGTGCTATCGCAAAAGTTATACAGTGCTATCGCAGATCCGCTGCGATGTAATGCGAATACGCGTGAAAACGAAGATTTCGCTGATTCTTGGTCTAGCAAGACCCCTTGTCGCCAAAAGATACGTGTCAGGATGTAGATGTCATTGAGCTTCGACCCCATAGTTGGTCCAAAGCAAATGGCGAACATTGACCCTTTCACCTATACAAGACCTCGGTTTTAGGCTGTCCCACTCCGGCACTAATTCTTGGACTCGGCTGCTTGTTTTAACACCTTGACCTACTTTCAGCCCAGAGTGCAAGGCAATTATGGTTATCGTTATTGGTAGGATAAATTGTTGCGACGTGATCTAATGTTCTGTTGGTAACTTGAGCAACTTTGAAAACAACTTTGAGCCGGTTTTTTTTTGCCGATAATGCTAATTTTCGTCGAAGAGAAGGGTTGCTTATTGTTGATAGCCAAGAATGAGTAAAGTGTTGGGGCAAATGTTCTCTATTGTGTAGATAAATAAGATCCCCAAATGTGTAGGTGTAGTTAAGCAACATTGCCAGTAGGTTAAATCTTCAGCATTTTGCAACTATTGTCATATACTACAGGGTGCCCCAGAATTATGGGGACAACTATTGCTCCTACAATTTGAACCACCACTCAAAGAAGTTGTTTGATTCTGTGCTCATTTTGGTTTCATTGAGTTGAACTGTTTATACGTTCTTATCTTATTTGACCACCACAAATTATGAATGTTGCTGTGGCTGAGTGATACTGCCTACATTTCTGAATCTTGAATTTCAACATTGAGTGTTCGGCACGCAAGAATTATCAGCGTTTTGGTGTTTATCTGAATACCAGTCATAGATCCTCTGGATGCACAAGGGCTGAGGAACCTAATGCAGTCATTCTGGATGAGAAGGTCGTGTTTCTGTGACGGCAACGTCAGCATGGTGCGCAAGAAAACTTGGGACACTTCGCGCGCTCGCTCGGTCGAATGTCACGGGAAATGGACGTTAAGGAGATTATTTGAGACTTCCTAACTGAATTAAGATGTTGCTGGATTCCTCAGAAGGAAGGATCCCCATAGCGTCAGTATGGTGCAAGAAAGTGTGGTGCAGAACTGGTGCAGGGCCCATTTTGTCGAATTCATCAGTTCCAACGAGGACGCTAGCACTTCAGATCAATATGAATGGGCTACGCTGTGGAATCGATTTTGTGAGGTGAATCCTACATGGTACTTCACATTTTTAGGGACTCCTCTGAATAAATGCTCAAGAATGCGTAGGACGGGTCTCACCAACACATTGTGCGCCACATCGATGGCTCCGCACTAATTCTCAAGGCCTGCATTAATGCCAACGAAGGAATTTCTGAGATTTAGTAAATATCCACATGCTTGAACAGTGAACGTTACTGCAGTTCTGGTTTCTTGAAATTATGGCATGTCCACTCTAGACGGCCCAAAACCGCTGTCGCTATAACTTTGGCGGGCCTTGTAGATGCGTGTCCAGTCAATATTCTTAAACTTATTGTTTCTCGTTCCTATGATTGAGATATGGTTCATACATACCTTTCAACGCCTGTGATTGTATCCCAGCCGTACATCATAACACCGAAGATCAGTGCCGGCAGAAGCCATGACAGGATGATCAAAACCTGCGTTTTAGCAGGAGTCTGCCATTTCATATAACTCGCTGTATGACATACTGAAACACCTTGGTTATGCTTTTTGTTACAATGTTGTGCTGGAGACTTTATTTCTTGAAGTTTTAGTAGTAACCATAGGAGAGGTTCCGACAATACTGCATTTATCAGGCTAGCCTTACTTTACAATGATTGCATTCGAACAGCTGTTTGCTTCAGAATGAAGTCGGCCCATCTACACATGCCGAAAAGCAAAGTCGTTTTGTGTCGGCTAAGAATTGAAAGACCCAGACACTGAATGAGAGCACTTCACTGATTACGTGTTATGGCCTTTCGTCATGACATCAATGATGCAAAAGGAGCCCTCCCTCAAAAGCAGCTATCTCATCCAATCGACTGAGCAACCGTTCGAAAGGCTGTCAAAAACCCATTATAAGTGTGCCTGTAGACGCGTATTGCCTTCCATAGCCACTAGAAATAGGATATTAAGAGTGTGCTCCGTGACGAGATGTCAGTAATCGCGTTTTCATATCCTTCGGCCTCATGGGCACCTATCCAACAGGCGTCTTCGGTGGCCTTGCAAATAGCAAGTAAGAATACCAGAACAGGCGACCCGATCGCGTCTCACACAACCCAAAACACAATTAAATACATAGCGAACGATGCACGGCGCACCCCTCAGTACACATTATACAAGGTTGCTTACCAGATAAATAACGGTCTGCTGTTATGAGTAACACAGTAAGGATGGAGACAAGACAAAGCGTGTAATCCAGGAATAGCCAGGTTTTACATGCCAACTGCCCGAGTGGCCAGCGTTCTCCTGCAAGAATATGGTTTGTTTCCGCAGGATCGCCGCATTGTCCTTTATTTTACGTTGCCAATAAAGAGGTTACTTATGACTTCCTGACTAAAGTGAAGACATTCGATTACCAACGCGTTGGAGTGAAAAATGGTACCAATAAATTATTTCAATTGCAAGCCGAAGATTATCAGAAGGTGCTCATAATAGTGACTATCTGCCACTGACACATCTTGAAACTACATTTTTGGAACGCCTTTTGGTGGTCCTAGTGTCAAGATTCATGTATTTTGAAATGCTAGGGCCAGGGTCATGGCGAAACAGACAAAACCTCCTTGCGCATTTCATAAATATTTGAAATGCTCCCAATTTTCCATAGTATATAAAAGTTTCTGACACTTACATGAGTTTACCATCAGCGACATTGGAAAATTTTGAGGGCTCTTCCGAACAGTGCCTCCTCCCAATCTATATAGATCCGCCCTCCAATGAACTCTTGTGTTTCAAAATAGTTTTATAGTTTAGAGAACGGTGAGAAGAAGCAGCAGCATCGTAAGAAAGGCGCGATTATGGTGTTGACGCTTAAGCCACGACAACAGAAACGCACGGTTTCAATTTAAACGTCGAATTTGGAAAGAGATTGAATCAAGGCAGGCCTGCGTCACGATCGCAGCTTAGTGCTAAACGCTCTCATTCACGCTAATTTTCCTCGCCGAATGAAGAAGCATAACTCAGGAATTAAAGAAGAACACTCAAGTTTTGCCGTGACTTGCGAAGACAGGTCAATCTAGCGCTTGTAATTTAGGCTGAGGGTGACGGTATGGGTTGCTACCGGTAATGATGTTATGGTGCAAGTTTCCTAGTCTACTTGAGTAAAGGGCTTCGCGTGTTAAAATCCAGAAAATCCTGCAGTGACATCAAGCAACATTCCTGAACCGGATGTATTGTTCAAACCACGGCTTTCAACAGGAAGGTGCTGCCATTTGCGTTAGGGCCTCAACCAAGACTTAAGCCATTTGGGCACGGTAAGCACCTGAAATGAGCGTGAATTACGACGTTTCCTGCCGCAGTCACATACAATGCGCGACGCATTGACGCGCTGAAGCGTGTGCTCGCCTCTTACTTCTCGTTTCCTCTCGTTCTCTCAACAAGGAGAGAATGCCTCGAGCAAACTCACCAACTATGCTAAGCACCGTTTATGTAACATATGGAGGATGGCTTGCATGCCAAATTGGCTTCGCGTGGGACGAAGCTGCAACCGGGGATAGCCTCCCCTGGATCGCTTGACCTGCGCATTGGCTAAAAGTGGACTGGAGCATTGCAGCGCAATCACTTGTCATCGATTTTGTATGTGTGCTCGCCTCCCACTTTCGTTTTCTCGGCGAAGCGAATGCTGAACGCTTCGCCCATTTTTGTATTACTACCCTGGAAGGGTGGGTAAGCTTCGTTGAATAAATTTTCTCCAATTCGGGAATATAGAGTGTATGCCGTGACCCCCTTTAGCGCGCTCCGGCGTTTATGTGGGTTACGGTCTACACCCTATGTTCCTGAACTTATAAGATTGTGGGTTTGTGGGGTTGTTACTCCGCAAGCGCATTGTACGTGACTGCGGCAGGAACGTCGTAATTCACGTCCATTCCCGGTGCTCACCGTGTCTAAACGGCTTGAGCCCTCAACCAGTGACCGGTAGCATTCCCAAAACATAACCATCTTGGCGTGGCTGCCTGCAGTCCATCGCATTCCTATGAAGAACATCTAGTAACAAATAAGTTTTACATCGTATGTCGCAAATCAACAGGAGAGCGGGTCGCTTTCATGACATGAAGCAGGTTAGTACCGGAGGACGACAGTTCGAAGTGCCGATTTGTTGCGAGACACTTTTATTGGTTTTTCTGGAGTTCCTCTCTCCTTTGAACTGGAGAGCATGAGAAAGTCACGTCTTGCTTAGGAGGATGCTTAGCTATAGTCCCGCTTGCGGGTTCCAACCAGAACTCTTGACGATTTGATGGTAACCTCCGATTTCGATCACCACCCTCATCTTCTCAAGGCTCTCGCTTACAAAAACTTTTCGAGCAATTGTGTCCAAACATATTTAATAATGAATAATCAATCTGATCCGAGCCAAGTTACTGAGTTTAGTATCTTGACTTGTTTCCGCTCATTACAAGACTGTTAGATTTAAGAGAAACCCCTCAAAATAGGATATAGGAGAGTGGCAGCTTGCTTGGGATCAAAATGAAATAAAGTATTCAAAAGTGAAGTGTTCAAAAACTGCAGAACTTATCAAAGACTTGATATTGAGCAATCCACTATTGGAAAAAGAAAATCATGCAAAACTGCTCCTTAAGTATTCCGTATTCGGAAGTGACAAGAAATGAGATGAGCAATGGTGAATGAGCTGTTACATTTAAGAGAAACCCCTCAAAATAGGATATAGGAGAGTGGCAGCTTGCTTGGGATCAAAATAAAATAAAGTATTCAAAAGTGAAGTGTTCAATAATTGCAGAACTTATCAAAGACTTGATATTGAGCGATCCACGTCAAGCAAATAAATTACCATTCAGCACGTAGACGGTAAAGAAGGGAAAGCCTTCAATGCCGATAATTAAATCAGATATTGCCAGTGAAGCGATGTATCGATTGCTCACCTATAAAATTGCATATCAATCACTTAAGTCGTGAAATACGTTTCTCCTTACTTCTGCAGCAGCGACTGTTTGTGATGTAAGGTGTAAGGTGCTCTGTCACGTCCTTCTGTTCTGTTTTCCATGTCAGGTCTTTCTGTTACATTTTTTTTCGCATGACATTCACTGGCGAAAAGCTAGCAAATCAAAACTAATAATATAAAGCAAGTGTTGAAAGCTCTTGGATGACTATTTCAACGATATTTCTAGTGTGCAGGCATAATAACTGCTTTTCAGGAGCGAAGGGTAACAGGGGCAAAAAATCTTCGCATACATATATGAAACTGAATTTACCACACTTTGCTTAACACGATGACGACCGTGGGGTATCATGTCGCAGTCTTTACTAAGCTGGTTTTCAAACGTTTCGCGTAAGAATAAGAATAGGGTCCGGAAAGAAGCTTCCGTTAATGATGACGTCCGTGATGTTATGTTGAGCGGTCAGAATAATGCGCGCGGTCGCACACGCCAGACAGCAAAAACGGGTGCAGTTATTATGGGGCATGACTCTAAGCTCACGAGGTCTTCGACGGATCGTGTATGATCACTGGTAGTTGACAGGGCCATGCGTAGTCAGAGCCGTAGGGGGTAACGCTCGAAAGCGGTAAGAGATGACGCCGTGGTTCTGAAGACAGTGTGGCAGAAGGAGGGCTCGCTATGGGGGAGGACATTCAGGAAATACTCTGCCGTAGAACTTACATTAGCGGCTTTTCTAACGTTTGCTGATGTGAAACAAGTGAAAAACGTTCTTTGGCACTGAGCAGCTATTACAACCCTTAAATATCAAAATTTTAATGCAATAGGGGTAATCCGATCTTCATCACGGAAATAAAATTCATTTTTAGCGCTGACCCCATCTGGTGCCAGTTGGCGCCAGTGTGAGAGCTGTTTTCGCTGAACTCGCCGTAAAGGTGTATACTGGGCTTATTTGGGGTCCTGATTACGATAACACTCAGTATGACATCGGTGCCGCCTTTTTTAAGATCTTCTGCACCCTATCACTGATTCACCCTTTGATCTTCAAATTTTGCCACACGGTGCTGATTACCCATTCCGGAGCTCCTCCTCTAACCAAAACAATCTTCCAGGACATGGAGCGCTTTTACAAATTTGTTTGTTGCATGTGGGCACGTGCGGGGAGCGCAAATTCGAGGGTCGTTTCTTTTGAGCTGCTCTTTGAGGGCCAAAAAGTATGCGGAAACAAGATTCAATCCCCACTAAGGACTATTTTCTGCATTCTCCTGAATTCCACTTTCCTGTGCTCATATATGTCTAAACTCATTCAAGGAACAAAATCCAAATTCAATGTGCAACGCTACAAATGCAGTGGAATATGTAGAAAATGTAAAAGCTCGACTTCAGAAATTCCACGTTTCGAAATTTTCTCTAGTTTTTTTGGCAATCCCAGAGCAGCTCAAAAAAGAATATTATCCGTTTATCACTCCATGCACCTGCTCCTGTAACATGCAAGGAACCGTTCTGGAAAACGCTCCATGTCCTGAGCGACTTCGCTGGTGAGTCTAATCTTGGGCTATATGTGTGAGTGAAAGCCAGCAAAGCGGACAAGATGTGTTGGACAGTAAAAAAAACCCAATGTCATATTCGTAATTGGGACTTTCAATGACCTCCGCATACAATTTTACAGCGAACTTGGAGAATTGGCGCCAGATGACGTTTACGCTGAAATTGATTGGCGCTTCCATAATCAGGGCATTGAATTACCACTATGGGAGAATCAAAAGTTTAGGATGTGGGGTTGTAAAAGTTGATGAATTTTGGCAGGTTTTCCTGACCCGTGTATTATATGTTATACAAGACAGCAGGAACAAAGTATTGTAGAGGTAATAAAGCGCTCCGAGTACGGTTTCATGGAAGGCAAGTATAAGTTCAATTTAAGCAAAGGAAAAACGCTACGAACTTACTTGCTAGTACAAACAAGCGTGATTTACCTCATACAATGACAACTAATCTCACTTACTTTCCTTCCTATGCTTCGCTCGATTTTGTAGGCAATCACCACCATCGCATTACCAATGATCGTTTCCAAGCTAACCACAATCACTAGAAACCACACTACAACCTGCAATAGTGATTTACATAATAATATACTCTCTCAAAGATTATTTTGTACTGAACTTATGCGGGCAGTCACTTGGAGCAGTGCCCCTTTCATTGATGAGCTCCTTCTTTCGAGATGGTCAATAGAGACGGGGCACCAAGAGTTTTGACTCATCCCTTACGGAATCGGGACTCTTGGTTCGTGCGGTCTGGCACGCGGCGAATCGCGCGGTGGCATGCGCAGTGATTCGGATGAGACAAGACTTCACGAGTTCTGCAGCAGAATCCAACACGTCAAAGGGTGTGCAGATTGTGGACAGCCTCTGCATGGGCCTGCGGTTTGAAAAAATTTTCCGCGCTCGGAGACTGGAATGCTGTGGTGTCGGTGAGGGGTGTTAGGGCAAAAAGATGAAGAAAACCTCTATGGGAGTGTCACTACTATCATTAAAGCGATTGAGGAACACTGTAACTAAATACATTAGGTTGTCTCATAAGTAGTATCGTTTTCCTTCAGAAAAGAAACTGTGCCAAATCATATGCTTTCATACCACCTCATGAACCATTCGAAAGAGAATTGTTCGCTCCACGAAACAGTATGTATGGCTTCTACTTTTATTGCGAAGTCTTTGAATCTTAAGCCTGCGAAATGGGAGGTCCAGTCGTTGGAAACTAGCCAAATCGACGACGAGCTCTAACTCCATTTTCTCCTCGGAGAAATCAATCAATGGTGTACACTTTGCTTACCCATGACCTCTCTTGAACAGTACCATCTTAGGTTGGAGAAGAAGCCTCCCTTTCTTCCCTTACGAATTTGGTTTTTCTGGGTGAGTCATAAGCCATAGTGACTTTCCAACCGAAAATTTTCCTCCAACCGCCATTGTTTCTTATGCCATTCGTGAACATCTCTACTGCTCTATTCGCCCATATGTTTTGTTTCATGTTGGCTGTGAATCAGGTCAAATTTTAGGCCTGCGTGATAGGGTGTTCAGTCCGCGAAAATGACCGCATTACTTGGAAAAATTTAGAAGGAGAGAAAATCAATCAGGCACACATCCCTAACTGATGGTTAGACATAACTCGTTCTCAACATTCCACTAATTTTTCAATGTCTCGGCTGTGAAATTTTTTTGCCTTAATTTCAAGATGTGGTGCTGGACCATCGAGTTCTGTCGGAAAAGTCAAATCTGCCAAGGTAGTGATGCGACTTGCTAAGAAGCCTAATAGCGCAATGTTCGGAAGAGGTCATGAGTAAGTGAAGGGTACACCACTGATTGATTTCGGGGAAAATAGAGTTGGAGCTCGCTGTCGGTTTGGCTAGTTTTCGTCGACTGGATTCCCTCCCAGACTTAAAATTCAGGAGCTTAGCAATGATTGTAAAAGACAAACATACTGTTTTACAGAGCAGACAATTTTCTTTAGAGTGGTGTATGAGATGGTATTAAAGCTTGGAATTTCAGCACAAATTTTTTTGTCTGAAGAAAAGCGACACTACTTATAAGACAACCTAATACATATGCTCTGCTGATTGCGGCACTCATGTCTTCAAGGAGGAACATTTAAAATAGGGCCGATGGTGGTGGCACTAAGACTAAGCCCAGGAGAGGGGAGTATTGCCAGACAGAACACAAACTGCTCAAATTATCTCCTGGAATTCCCTCCCCTTCCTGAGGCTTAGTTCCAAGAACAGTTATTGGCTCACTCACTCGAATGCTCCCCCCACCACCACAACGACATTAGCTTCCTGATTGCTACAACAGCGCTATGCTAGTTCCTTCTCATCTCTTCCTAATACTGAAGCTCCCTTAGTATCGCAGCTGTCCTCCAATCTCCACGCGCTGGAATGTAATACAAATCGCAGAAATTCTGTGGATTTTATCGGCGATCTGCGCACGCTTTGACGTATTGCAAAAGCCTGCGAAGATTTGTCTGCTTCGCCGCACAGCCCGTCGCGCGGTTTGCCGCGTGCCAGCCCGGATGAGCCTAAAGTCCGTCGCCCATCCCTTACGATCAGCGTGAGATTGTCTTTGAATCAACACTATTGTCACCTCGATCATGTAAACAGAAAAGTAATGACAAAAAAAGCAGAATCGCGAAGTAAAAAGTTAAAAAAAGCATAACTAGGCATACTGTTCCAACAGATTTCGCGAAATAGCTCACCGGCGGCGCGAACGCGAGCGCGTGCTGAAGTGGTCACTGTGACGTCAGAACTGCAGCGAGGGATCCAGTGAACGGCCGTGCACCCACTTATAAATACTTTGTGACGTGGTCTGAGCATTTATCTTGTCTGAGCTTTAGTTCACCTTTAATGGGTAATACTTATTTGTGGGGTACAGATGATACAATCGCCAGCTAATGAGGTCACGCCGCTCACGCGGCGGGCGACGCCGCACGCGGCGGTTTTCGTCGCGATGGCAGGGCAGCATTGTTAGCTCTGGAGTTTCCACGTTTCCAGTAGTTGCAATGGCCACTACATGTGTATGGTCAGTGAAACCACGCAACATCACAGGGCAACGGAACCTCTCTAAAAAGAAAACGTTAAGTAATGTGAACGCGACCATAAAAAATATTACTGAATAAAGGAATAAAAACCAAGATGTGATGCATTGAATTGGGAGAAAGCCTCTAGATGAAAAACTTCGCTCTAAAGCAACCACCTTGTTCCCACCTTGAAGACTGAAAGAATGAAAGACTGAAAAAAGACTGCAAAGAAACGACAGAAGTGAAATAATGCGAAGGGAAAATAAATGAGATGCCTCAACACTGGCCGCAATAAGGATTGATTGAATTCCAATATTGAATATACCCGTATACTCGTCCAACGCTATGGCGGCGTTGTGGTCACGCCCGCCAGCGCGGCGACCCAATTACTGTGACGATTGTATAAGCACGCATCCCTTATTTGTAGTAATTAGGTATGAAAGCCGAGCAACGAGTAGTAGGATCCAATGTAATGCACATTTGTTAACTTTGAATGCATAACTTTAACGTGAATCCTATAAGGTCAAAAGGGGCCTTTATCGTGCACTTGGATGGAAGGAACTTCAGTGTTCTCAGGAGCTCGCAAGACGGATTCAACATCGGGATCCGTTAATTTGATTGTGCCAGGAACCACCTCTAAACAAGTGCGGAGTAGAATGTTCTGTAAGCTCCGACTTGCTCCATTGACCGCAAGCCTTCAGAAGATTTCCAAGTCACCATCGTTCATGGTCACGTTCCTGCAGCAGAAAGCGATTAAGAGCAGCAAACACCTTCTTGGAACAACTCGGGGAGCTCGCGCGGAGCCAACGTGGAACGTCGGTGTGATGAGAGGCTCCAACGCCCGACTTGGATCCGCGAAAGGTTTTCATTGGAGTCATTCCGCTGAAGAGCGCAACGAACCTGGAGAAAAATTAGCGAGATTTTGTGAGTTACGTAATCCCTATCACGGCAATACAATTCCTCACGGTACTACGAAATGGATGGACTCATGTCTCACCTAATGGACAACACTGTCACAAAATCAACCACATTTGGTTGGCGAATTAGCGCTTGGCCCTGCTTCCAACACGGGGAGCCACACCGTGAATAGAGCCTCGTCCTTACGGTAGCGGCAATCGCAGATGACTCCTTCAGAATTACCCAACCACAATTCTTGACACAATTCTGAATGTGAGTCTACTCGTACTCTATCCAAGAAGAGAAGAAATGTGGATCGGCAAGAAAACCAGAGTACACCTCGCTGAATACATTGTGTAGACATTGCATAGCCAATGCATAGGAATGGAGGGAATCTTAGCCACATTTTAATACGCCTTGTTTAGATCGGAACGTCCAGCCGCCAGGAAAAGAAGACCAGTTTTGAAGGAAGCGCGTATTTTCTGTCATCGAAGATGCGCCATGGGATAGGAATAATGCCCCGAGGCAAAGCACCGAGAAAGGATGGCATCACAGTAGAACTCCTACAGGCGTACGAATTCTTAGTATAGAACACTTGCAAGGAGATTCATTCGCTACCTGGCCGAATGTACGATTCAAACATCGCGGACTCTCCAGGGCAAGTTTCCAAGCGTTCCAATATCTACACTGGTTTGCAACACTTAGGGACGGAAGTAACGTTTACATGATATCTTGTTGCTACCCAACCTGGGTCGATCAAATTTCCACACACATAGTAGTAAATTTTGCGATGCAGTGCAGAGAGTTACTAGCAGAAAACCGCAACGGGACGATTAGCAAAAAATTATTTTTCTCAAAATACCCTGTCTGAAGCGGTAGATGGGTGAGGCTGCTCCAACTCATGGTAGATATTCAGAAGAGAGGAGCCGGTTCTTGATGAAGTCTATGAACACTACGGACAGCAAAGCATGCTCTGGCATACTCTGCTACGTACTTCAATACTGACCACGAGGTTGCTCAAGTGTTCTTGCAGGGAAACGGTCTATTCCTTGAAGACAGCGATCGGCAGCTGTTGGACAGTAGTTGGCGCACGGGGATGCGCAACAATAGCTCCACTGAATGCACGCCACACGTGCTCCACAGAATTTGACTGGGAGAAATGGGCGACATCACCAGTCGCCGGGATTCCTCGCTTTCTAAGAGTTTTCCACCTGCTCTCGATACTCTCTTTCCTTGTCCTTCATGCGATTGAAATTGAGTTCAAAGACACCCTCAAAAAGATCCACATAAATGAGGAGGACGGCGCCACAATAACGTCGATCAGAAAGCATTCCGCGATCAGGGGTTGGAAGGTTGGTTCGTCCTTGCAACTTTATGCCTCCCTACACTATATCGAATGGACTATCTGAAAAATCACGCTAAACAATGGTCTTGGATGTATTACATGATCCTGTTCTCGCCACATGCGAGTAAGTCCAAATTCACTATTCACACCCGATTTGATCTTAACTGAGATGAGAACGCGACCAACCAAATCGGTGGTCCATCGCAAGTGTCCCGGCACCTAGCAAATGTCCCCACCGATGCGCGAGTTTCGAAGGAAACCAGATACTGTTGCAGACCATGCCCGGTCACTGAACCACGTTCAGCCTGCAATCACGTGCTTCACAATCCTGATAAATGTTTTTGCAAATGCGGCCTGCACCTGACGTGGGTCCATTCTTGCCTATTGCAAGGCTTAGCAATCATCCGCTGTTGCAGTCGTTTGTGATCCACCATATACTCCTTTATTGGCAGCAGTGAGTGTGGTTCATACTGCTCCCCATGCTCACAGAACAATGCTGTTAGCATCCTGGACACATCTTCTCTCTTCCAGTTCCCTAACGACTCTTCCTTGGTGAAGTCGTGCTAGTGTTGTCTCCGAGACTTGCAGTACTCAAGGGCATCACTACGTTCCACAAAGCCTTCGCTGTGGTCAGTAGACTGCTTCTTTTCCTGTTCCGCCAAGCCTCCGTTCCACGAGGCCGGTCACTTTTGGCTCTAGGTTCAGGCGTATCGCGCGATGTTTAAGGTCCAGCACATAGTGCATAACTAGAAGACCTTTAGCATCATGCTCGCAAAGTCTCATTCAATTCCACTAAATTGTTGGAAAGTTACGCCACCTAATCTATTTTGTCCCTAAGTTTTGCACACCAGTGTAGATGGAGGATGGAGTCACTGTGGTCTCACTATCAGTACCTCCAAGACGAAATTGATGCAGAACCCGTTCTTATGCAGTACTCCCGTACTTTTGAAGAAGAGTATCATTGAAGACCAGCTGGCGAGTAGATATACATCGAGAGCCAGCCAAGCATGAGGAAAGACCTATCCGGAAAGCTAGTAAGACGATGCAAAGCTGGATGAGCTGCATTTAACTCCATGATATCAACGAAGTCCATGATCTCTCCATAAAATGGTACACAAAGACAGCAAACTCCGAGCGGACTTTTCAACTCAATGATGTTGCTTGCCCTAAACGCTGCAGGAGGAAGCGGGGTTTTAGCAAAATTAATGGGAAGGTATTTGATATGCCCAGGCACCAGTTGAACGCCGACTTCTGAGTCCAACGAGTGCTGAAAATTATGTTTCTGACGTCATAGCCTTGTTAAAAGCCAAAGGCGTTTTAATTCACGTCGACGAAGCGAAGCACAGATTTGCCGGACACCTGAAGGGGGGGGGGCAATGGAGCTCGGCTTCCATGCGATCGTACCCGCGCAAAAAAAACGGTCGCCAGGCTGTCCTCCTTTACGATAGGCAGATTCTCTAGCGCATCGGAACAACGTATACGATCCAGAATCCTTTTGGTGAAAATCCAGTTGGGTGGGGGCCACTCATGATACCTTATCTACATCTTATCAAAGTGACTATCTAATCGATGTATATACGCGGAAAAGCCTTCGTATCTAATCACAGCAGAGTTGAGCAAAGGCACTCATATCTTATCAAACAAAATCAGCATACCCGGTGGCTCACAGATGCTGCGATTGCTCCATTCGATACCAAA
>KZ345138.1:108859-122553 GCA_002352805.1 Teladorsagia circumcincta
CACCTATTATTACATCTATCGGTTTTTTTAGGTCTCAGAGGGGTCGTCAACCAATTGTAGCCATAAAGGGAGATTGTCGTCAAAAATTTTCAAAAAGTACCAACGATAGAGTTGACGCTGCATCTAACCATAATCGTTAGAGGATTCCTTCCGGGAGAAACCGTGATTCTTCATTAACCTTGAACTTGGCTTGAGACCCATCGTCTACGAGGATAACGAAAAGAACAAAAAATAGCATTTGCTTTGGTGAACAATTCAAAAAACCAGGCTCAGAATCCCACCAGGCATATGTCACAAATCCTAATAACTCTTTTTTCACCTACAGACTTACTGTACTAGCATCCTAATCTTTTAACGTTCATATCTTATCGATTGTTTTGTCTCCACTCTTCAAAATCGAACGCTTTCACACGATTTTTTTCATTACGTCTTGATACGTAGGTGCTCCGAAGCGCACCTCTTTCCGTGCCCCGTCTTTGGCTCCGCTCGAATTGCCTTCAAAGTTCCATAGAGTGGGTTTTCTTGAGTTTATTTCTCTTTGGAAACCGGATCTTCTTGCGTGAAACTTTGTGTGCTGTCGCTAGTGATCACGGCTGTGCTCCAAAAATATCTGTCTTCCAAATCTGCTAAACGATTCGGAGAGCAAAGTCACGGCGGGTAGTTTTACCCTAGAGGTCCATTTCTTGAATTTCGACTAGGGAGGTTCCGCCGTGACCCAATGGCGCAAGGTAAGCGGTCAGATTTACAGGAGTAGCACGAAGCTTCAGTTTCTTCGTGCATGTGTTGGGTTTGAGTCGTACAGCACCCGGTATCCACAGGGTTTAGCCGGAACATCAGAAGAATGCACCGCCAGTTATCATCAAAGCTTTGGCTCAGCTCTTCACGCGCTACCTGTTGGAGTGCATGGTACACACTCCAAGAAAGAACAACAGCACTGTGCTGCTGTACAAAAAGGGATACCGGGACGGCATTGACAATCATCGCCCATCTGCCTATTATCTCAATCTATAAGGCTCTCACTCGAGTTACCCTCAACAGAACTGACAGAATATTGGATGAAGGACAGCCGTGCGAGCAAGCAAGGTTCCGAAGACGGTCAGCATGATCGGCCATATCCACACGGTTACAAGATTTATGAAGTTTCACGAGAGTACAAGATGCCGTTCTGTCCTACGTTCATCGACTTGAGGAAGGCCTTCGACTCTGTGGAGACAGATGCGGTCATCAAACTTGGGCAACCTGTCCCTGTCCTCAGTACAGAGGGATTCTTCGTGAGCTCTACAGCAACTTTACGACCAGAATTCCGCCATTCTACGAAGAGTTCATTACTGACGTGAATATAGGAGTTCAACAGCGCGACACCATCTCGCCCAAACTCTTCAGCGCCGCTCTCTCTCTCTTGATAACGTCATGAGTCATTTGGAATGGGAAAACGTGGGAGTGCCGGCAACTACACACCTTCGCTTTGTTGAAGGTAGCGTTCTTATAACGCCGAACATCGAGCCAGCTGGGCGAATGCTGGCGATAGCGCCTGTGGTAAGGTCGCCTACAGCTGAACCTAACGAAATTGGTGTTTATGCGAAACGGATTAGTACCCGATGCCCCATCCACAACGGAATGAACATCACCGAATGCTTTAGCTACCCGTACCTAGGTCGGAAAATCAACATGTTGAATGGTCTAGCTCCAGAGCCGTACAAGAGGAAATGAGCCGCTTGGAGAGCGTTTAAGAACATCTAGGGGTAGCGAAGAAGCCGAAGAACATCTGGCTCTGTGCCCACTTCTTCGATTCTGCACTCCTTCCTGCCTTCACTTACGACTCAGAGACATGGACTCTGTGCATGCAGGACGAGCATGCGGTCAGCGTTATCCAGCGCGCTGTCGAGAGGACGAAGTTTCGAGTAACCCTATACACCCAAATTCAGAGGGAAATCCGAAGATCCGAGCAACGCCAAAAGATCAGGAACGTTTTCGCCAAGAAATCGAAGATAAGTTGGATCAGCATGTCATGCGATTCTGTGATGACCGTTGGACCAAAGCGGTTACCGATGGATCCTCCAGGACGTCGAACGAACCCCTGGACGACCGCTTGCTCGATGGTCAGACGTCCTCACGAAAGCTCTAAATGGAAAGGATGAAGCGAAGTGTCCCTTAAGCGAGGAGGATCCACTGGACACTCTAGCACGTGTCAGGGATAAATGGAGCGTGGCTGGCACCCGCTCGAGCAAATCGATTATCAACGAGACGACAGGTGATACAGGTCATGTGTTAGGATTGCTTTTGCTTACACTTGTTCCAGACCTTTCCTAAGCAGTTCCGCGACTCACTGTGACTATTTCCATTCTTCACTTGCCTACTTGAAGGGGTTCTCAACTGACTAGTGGCACCATCCTTCCCCTACGAAAGCTTTCCCTTTCATTCATTCTTCCCTTCTTCTCTACGAAGGCTCTTGTAAACTTTTTGCGCTCAAGCTTTAGGATGAAAGAGTTCAAAATCTCCGAAGATCTCAAGATGACAACATCCCTGGCAGCTGCAGCACTTTAAAACCTTCGGTTGTTCCTTCAGTGGTTATTCAGTCTGGGTAGGGGTCTGTTCGGATAAGCACCGAATGTTCTGTTCAAAAGCACGTCATCTTGCATTAGATAAAGGAGTTAGCCACTTGCGGCATTACACGGACGCCACTCAATAAAGAGATCAAGTTGATAGAGAGCTTCATTCACCAAGGAACAGTGCCCTGTTGCTGCTCCTGCACGTCTGACCGCTTACCAGTTGCGCCATTGAGGCACGACCACTTACTTCTCGAAAGACTCAGGCAGCACTGGACCTCAAAGACACCACCCCTCAACTCTGTTCTTTCTATCTTTTAGCAGATTTGGAAGCCAGATATGAGATCAGCGTTCCAAGACGCGTACATGAGTGTACATCTTATCTGTCTTTTCCAAACGAAGTCGGCGGCCGTTCACGCCGCTCGAATGCAGCCAAAAAAAAGTTCAGAACGGTGGCTGGAAAATGTATATTTCGCTGATAACGTCATGGTCTTTTGGCCTTTCGACTGTAGGTCCTTTGTATGGTATACAGTGCGTTTCATAATTATAAGGTCACCCTAAAATTTAGCATTCCCGGAACCAGAAGACGACTGGGAATTTTCCTAAAATCACCAGCAGATTCCTCATTATGAATAACCTGTAACACAGTTTTGGCGAGAACAGCCATTCTTCTAACTAATTTTCTAACTAATTATTTTTTGGTTTTGCACCGTTTCATAATATAAGGTCACCTTGAAAAAAAGAACCATCAGATAAGAATTATGGCAGACATTAAGGAGTTGATAATCCATGGTTCCTCCTGTATTAAGTGCAAGATCAGATATCCTCCGTGACCCACTGGAATTGAGATTCAGAGTCGGCTGAGCATCGATGCACTTGTGTGCTTCAGCGGTGCTTGTTTCAGCTCTTTTGGAGTGTCTAAATAGTGCTTATTTGCGTGATACTCCATAACGAAGATATATCTGAGAAATTCTATCGAAATGCGACTAGAATACCAGGATAGTTTATTTGCGTGATACTCCATAACGAAGATGTATCTGAGAAATACACTACGAAACACGTTTTCAGATCGTCTGGATTTATGGAGTGCTATCGCTTCTGGTTGAATTAATCACATGACTACCAATGTTTAGTAGGAAAACGTTGTGTAGACGACGCCTTTAGCTCAGGAAAAAGATCGAATGTCTGCAAGACTCTACGAAGACCTTTGCAGCCCATTACGCTGGTCATGGAAAAAAGTTCGGTACAACATCCACAGAAAGCGCCAACACCTTTCACAAAATCCTTCACTAGAATCGCGAGCACAGAAATTAACCGGCTACATTCGCCACTCACGACGAAAGCTTTATATCTGCAGGAACTGTTTGTGTAAACCACTTTCATTCATAAACTACCGTCTCTGCTGGAAGTCTCGCTTCGTGGTGCGATTGCGCCGCACGCCCAATTTTGTTCAACCACACTGGAAGTTCAACTTTACGGATTGAAGTTGTACCACCTCCTAGTGACCAGTGCACTTCCAAGCCATTTTTGTCGCATTCCTTACAATGTTGCTGCTTATTTTCATCCAGTCCTCAGTTTTCAAGCTAAAAACATTAGATTACAAGCGAATGTAATTTCGAATGGAAGTACTGTTTGGAGCAACCCTTACAACTTTCCCTGATCATTGATAGGAACCTCATTTGGACCTTCAGAGCTTGTGAAATATCTGGAGACATAGAAGCTCTTCAAATACAAATGAAAAGAGCCAGGGGTCCTCCGAATCGCTCGGCAATGGATCAAGAACTAAGCCGAGCACCACAGAATGCATGAATCTGGCCTTTTCTTCAAAAGAAAAACACAAAACATTTGAGAAATTCAGTTGTTGGATGTGTTTGAAACGAGTATCCATTTTCATAGACAGATTTGTTGTTTCACACGAAGTGATATTCATTTTCTCAGGGTGACCTTATATTATGAAGGGTGCAAAAATCAAAAAATAATTATGAAAAAGTTAGAAGGAATGCTGCTCTCACCAAAACTGCGTTGCAGGGGTTGTTTGTAATGAGGAATCTGCTGGTGGTATTAGAAAAATTCCCAGTCGTTTGTTTTTCCCGGAAACGCAAAATTTTAGAGTGACCTTATAATCATGAAACGCAGTGTATCGTAGGTTCCGTTCTACACTCATTTCTCTATATGACGGCTCGTTTATGTTGATTTCCTCAGGGTTTCATATTCCCACTTTGTTGGTAAGTTGAAGGATGAATTGAATTCAACTGTGTGTGCGCAAATTTCGGAACTGAGTTCAATAGGCTAACGTCTTTGTCTTGCTATTGATTCGTTCGTTGTGGACCCCGTAGCGTTCTCTTGTCGTCGGTATACTCCTGTAACACCAACGGAGTTCCCGAGTTCGTCCCTTGAGCTCTTGCACGCTGTTTCCGTACCAGCCTTCAGTGCAGCGTCTATGCGTCTATTATAATTACTAGTTCCTTCCCTGTCTTAATGTAGCTATATTACGCCTCATTCATTTATATATGGATATTGACCTAATTTTCAGGAAAAATATAGTGTAGGTGTAGGTTAGTGATTAGGATAATTATATAGGATTGGCGGCTGTTTTCTTTGGTCAACGTTTTCGTTGATTTTTGTTCTCAGAGTCTTGAAAGGACGCAAGCTATTTTAGATATTGGTTCAAACACTACTGCAATTTACAAAAGCCATCCATTTGGGATGTAAACCACTTAAATGTTGTCCAGGAAAAGTGTGTCGTGTTCTCACGCGCATAACGTGTGGGTAGTTATTCCCTTCGCTGATGCCGAGCGAAACCATTAAAAGTTGGTTACCAAATTTCAGCTACTGCTGTGAGCCAAAAGATTGAATTTTGCCTTAGTGACCCGATTTATGTTGTAAAATACGTCGAAGAAATTATGTTGTTCTCTTCAGAACATCTTTTTCATTCCATGTTTTACATTGTGGACCGTAAGGTGCTTCTTCGAGGGAACTCGTTCTTCAGATCTGTTAAGCGCCTCTCTGCAATTAGTTACAGCGATGATGAGCTTCTGTCTAGATGAGGACAGGGAACATTCGGAGTTTTTTTTTGAAGTGATGCGCTTAAACTCGACTTTCTCCCAACTAGACTTTCTAAAATGGCTCCCGTAGGGCCTTCCTTCTAATCATTCTGAATAGAATGTCCGAATTCTCTCTCTCGTTGTTAATTCGGCATTGACGTTATATGTATATGTTGTATCTTTATATGCAGAAGAAGTTGGTAACTTTATCAATCGGCTCAAAGTTTCGATCAGATTGTCTTTTTCGAGAGCCTATACGTGGCTCAATGTATGACAGGTGCATCCTGAACTGTCAAGTGCCTCCTCCCCAGCGTTTCCTGACAAACGCCTAATAGTGAGGAGCATTTTGCAGAAGGTAGTTGAGAAGCCTTCTACGCGGATGCTAACTTATGTAGATTACCAACGCATGAGCGAGGCATGGTTCAGTATCAGAGGCTTTAAGTAATAAGAATCGACTGTGGATAAATTTTCAATACCTTATGTAATAACATTTTTTGCTATATGATGTTTCTGCTACGTTCCCTTCTCCCACTTGTTCGCCACTAAGCTCATCACCGATTATCTTTCATCTCAGTTATTTTTTGTTTTCACGTCCTTTTTTGTAATCGTATGCTTGTCTGTTGAAGTGCTTCTGTAAAATACCAATTTTGTTTTTCCGTTTATCTTTTAACAGTCCCTTTGCAGGGTAATTGACAATAACAAGTGTAGTTGCGTCACTGACTTTGGAAAAACGGTTAGGGATGTCCATTATTCTGACGCTGTCAGTCCTCGTAGAGAACCAGGAGTGCACCCAGCAGAGTAGTCGCGGGCTACTGGAGGTGAAACAATCGGGCCTCAGTTGCATTTTATCGCTTCTGTAATCGGTGTTACAATATATTATTGTACTTTTCATATGTATCGTAAAACTTACTTGTAGTATATAGCGACGGCTTGAAATAGCTGGTCAAATTCTTCTATGGGAATTATTAACACTGGTTGGGGAAAGAGACATCTCGGCATCTTGCCATAGTCGGGCTTGTATCTCTGCGCTTTTATATGTGTTGACCCAGTGTTAGATCAGATAAGTGGTCACCGAATCATGTATTTCCTTTGCTGCTTCGGCCGTGGCATTTCAACAGCGACTTTGTTACTGTACTTTTGACAAACATAGAGTTGGTGGAATGCTGCTTGAACTTTTCGCTTTTCCTTCGCATGTTTTGATTCCTAGAACAATTGTAGCCTTGAAGCCGGTGTGTGAATTTTACTTTGTCTTACGGAATAAATATCTTAAGTTCATTGAGTTATGCTGTTGTTTAGTTCAATTGTTTCATTATAGTTCTTCGTGTGCTAATGCTTACTTTGTTGCATCTTATGGTGATATGCGTTCTCTTTATGCTATATTTGGTCGCTCTTTGTTCCGCTCGCTATCAGTTCATGTGGTTTTCAAGTTTAATAGCAGACCTATTAAAAATACCGCAACTAGTCAATGATGTGCCTCGATAGGTTTAATGAATCTTATTTGTCTGCTAATATAAATACAGCACCGTCTGCATATAAATGTTTTTCGATAGGTGGTAGTCAATAACCACGTATTTGTGTACTCACTCCTTTCGCGCTTAAATTTGACTGCGTATACTAAGTATCTTATTACTCCCTAATCGTGGACTTAGAAACTTTTTTTCCCATCACCTAGTTCAGTTATTTCGTGTCTACATGCAATATTCATTGTGAGTGATACTTCCAACTGGTAATGTTTCTCTAAGCTGTGACACCTTGATACTAGCATTTTTGTCGTTACTCGCATCTCCTCGCCTCCTGGGAGTGACGGCAGACGGTGGTTAGTCTGTGGTAAAGGTGAGACGAACCTTTTCTATACTGACCCATTGCTTATCACTTCATCCTCCTTCTTTTTATTGTCGTACCGTTTGCTGGTTGCCGTTTGGGTGCATGTGTACTCGCCTCTTTGTTACTCGCCGTGGCGTGTATGAATGTGTTGAATCATATTTGATCCAAAGAGCGTGTCTGTGTGTGTAGGGTGAAGATCGATGAATATGGGGTTATTGTAGTTCAATAACGCTTATCAAGAATTGTGGAATTATGGGAGGGTAGTGTTTATTAGACTCCAGTCGTTTTTGGTGTGCTTTTTTAATATTATACCGACTATGGGAAGCTATGGGCTTATTTGTGTGCTTTTCCCGTTATGTTTGCTTCATTATGCTTCTCTCTCGTCAACGTTACTTACTACCCTGTGTTTTAATTTTTAATGACATTACATGGCTGTTTTAATAACTTTCTCTTGCCTGTTTCAATAATTTTTTCTGCCTCCCGGTCACCGTATGGCGGTGTTGTGATTTTGGGTGATTGGCAAAGACTACGTAGGGACTCTGCGTACCGCATGCAGACCGCAGATGGTGACTACAGCGGGCGCTCGGTTAGAGATTGTTGCTTGCTGCGTCATTGTGTTCGATTTGCGAAGGGACTCTGCATACCGCATGCAGACCGCAGATGGTGACTACAGCGGGCGCTCGGTTAGAGTTTGTTGCTTGCTGCGTCATTGTGTTCGATTTGCGACCGTTCGCTGAGTTGGTGTTGGGGGGGGGGGGCTGGCATAAGCGTGGCCTTCTGCTAGTGAGTGTTCACCTCTTGGAAATGATTCTTCGGTGTAGTGGCTGTGAGGAACCCTCGCGTAAATAAGGTATGATTATGAGGACCTTATGGTTAGTATCTCAGGTTATGTGTTGGAGCGTAAGTTGTATTGCCGTCTTGAGAGGTGGCGAGTCCGACCGGCATAGGTTCGTCGTGGCGTCGTGGTAGAAGTTGAGTTGCATCAGGGTAGTTGGTGCGCGACCGTAGTCGCTTGATGAGAAGGGCAGAGCTCAGAGAGAGAGCGATAGACAAGAATTGGGTGAAACAAAAGGGTCGAAATTCTGCCACTGTCGCCCGAAGCGTGCTTTCAAACCCTCCTCCCCAAAAAGGGCCGTATATATACCTGTAGGAGTGGGCGTATCGGTGGGTATGGCTTGTCACATAATGGAATGGATTGGAACGCGATAAATTCAAAATGTATAGGCCGCACTTAACGCTTATCTGTTGTAAACTTGGAAAAGTTTGCCTCGCGGTATTTGGCTGGCCAGTCTTTATCATGACTGGGAAGTCATGGCATCTGTGGCCAGTAACCAAAGAGGTAGGGATGGGATTCCAATTCTGTGGACACTCGATAATGCCTCGGTCTAGGTGATCATCGTTAGTCAAAATGAGGATGTCGATTTAGATGCAGCAGAAGAGAACATAAGTGGAGAAGTGGATGGGGAAGGAGCTCAAGAGGCATTACAGGCAGTGGAAGAAGATATAACGTCCACTATTAGTCTCTCAGAAATGGTCCGTTGAAAAGGGAAATCCCTGGGGTGGTCGAGTTAGTGTGTTGTTTTTTTTTTCAGAGTGCAGCAGACCGACAAGTTCATCCTTTTGTGAACCTTTGCTGCAGACGACGGGATCTGCGGCACTAGATCGGTGTTTTCTTGTGAGGGGATCGCTGTCTACGGAACTCCTTCGATGCTGTCCTCAATGCGGACAGCGAATGAGTGTGACGGAAGTGATGGGAATGAGTACTGCTGCTGTAGTTAAATATGTCTGCAGAGAATGTAACTTTGGTGACCCAGGTGTCAAGCGCCTGGAAAGCCAGGAACGCATAGTTTCCCACTCGAAAGACAGATCGTTCAAAGGCAACCTAGCTGCGGTAATCGCTGCCATGACTACAGGATTGCGCTACGTTGTATGTTCTAAAATAGGTTGACTGTTGTTGCAGATCGATGAAAGTGAACATTCAGGAAGTTAAGCGATGGGTGGATGAGTTCAAGTTAGCATTGTTCTCGAAGGCGTTCTCTAGAACGGTGTTCGAATGAAGAAAGCCTACTATAGAACATGTTCGAGAGCCATCAGGGCTTCATGTTGGATGAGATCTGCGGAAGATACGGGGTAAATGCGACATAATATAGCCTTTCCACTCCGTGGCGACGAAGAATTGCTGAATACTCTTAGTTCAGAGGAACGTGGGACTCGGTCTAGCCGCCGATGGAGCCTACGACAGTCGAGGCTATTCAGCTCTCATCGCAAGGGTTGTTTTGCTTGGCACCCGCACAAAACTGTTGTTCCATACTGAAGTGCTACCGTTCAGAAACGGTGTTTACGTCGACATTTAAAAGATCCGCTCCATCAAATGTTCTTGTATAAAAAGCATCAGCAGGGAATGGAGCTAGAAGATCTCCGTAGTGTGCTGCAATGGTTGAAGTCGTCAGGGTTTTCCATGGCATCCATCACAAAAGACCGTAGCAGGGCATTAGGTGCAGTCCTGCAGGAGATGGAGCCTGAAATCGGTGCGGTCCATCACTATCATGACGTTTCGTGAGACTCCATCACTGTCTCAATAGCACTTTGGTGGTTCATACTCCTGCGAGAACAACGCTTCCGTTGCCATTTATTAGGAACAGTAACACAAACGCTCAAGAAGGACAACATTTACGACACACCAGAAATTCTGTTTTCGAAGAATGACACCTGACTCTATGAACTCAAGAGAGGACCTCGTCTTACCATTCCATTCCCTCCTTCCTAGATTACCTTCCCTTGCATTCCTTGTGGGTCCGCCAAACTGGAAAGAGACCGAGATAACCGTAAGAATATTCTTTGTTGAGCTTTCACCAAGCCCAGCGCTGGATGTGCGATCACAAAGACAAGTAGAAGGCGAGAAACCAGCCCTCCGCTAATGCGTGCCCGCCTTTATATGAACGGTGCGGACAGCGAACGGCGAGTCAATGCGAACTCGAGGATCGCGACACTACCGAGGCCGAAAAAGTGAGATCGAACTTTGTGAAAAGGCATCCTCCCCACCAACATTTACTCTTGTCAGTTTGGTTACCGAATTGCGGTGCAAGGTTTTTAGAGATTTCCAAGAATAGCGTTTGTTTTACAGATATACACAATAAAGGCTTCTAGTATACTGTCAAACTGGTTGATATAAGATAGCTACCAAAGCACTTGATTGGTATGTGAATGTGAAGGTAGGATTTCGCGACGTAACCACGAGGCCGGCTAATCGATTCAGTTGTTGTGTCCTCGATGCATCTGTAGTGAGGTGTCATCGAAGAAAGGGATGACTAACATGAGTGTACATGAATTTCGCTCAGGTTTTTACTGCCTCACTTACCATTACACAAAAAAAAGGTTTCTTCTGTCTCGTAATGTCCAAAGAAATCGCACATTTCATTGATTGTACTAATACATGTATCAATATGGTTCACAAAGACCAGATACAGTGACATGAAAGTGAACTACGCACTCATGCTCGTTCGGTTACATGTAGTGAGGACTTAGCCTCGAGGAAGGGAGTTTTAGCAATTTCTCATTACAAAATCTTACTGTTTCCATCGCAATTTCAAACATAACTCCGAAATATACTTTGCAAAGTGGTAGATGCAGAATGCTGCATGATGCTTTGCCATTTTTTCGTTTACTTTTCGCCCTCCTACAATAAAAACAGAGCACCTGCGGTTGGCAATTGGAAAATGAGTGGTCAGCGGTACACAAACATCTTGCACATTTATCCAACTCTTTTGCTCGATGACTATGGGCGATTAGCGTTTCGTGAACTGTACAGTCAGTTGCAAAATGAGCACCGTTACAAAACTGCAAACTTTACGATTACCAGATCGCATTTGCATGGTTGTCGCATTGGACGAGAGGGAGCAACTCGCGAGCAGAATTCGTTTTGACAGATGGATTTGTCGAGTTGTCGTTCGATGTACTCCAAGCGCTCGTCCTTTGACTCAAGTATTTCCTTAAAAATATTAATGTTTTCGAAAGGCCCAAGAAATTCCCGGTGATATTCAAATGTATGGCCATTTTACTTATGTGTGCCTTATATCTCTTTTTTTCTGATCCCCGATTCTGCTCCTCATTTTCTCCTCTTTTTCGCCCACTGTGTTGATTTTCCTTAATTTCAAAATGTTTTAAAATTGTTGCAAGAGCATATTCTTATACAAATTTTTACTATAGTGACCGCAAATTCAAGAAGTTTCAAATGTTATCGTGTGGTATTCCGTGGTGTCTTGAGTCAATTTGACTTCACCGTGATTCTTCCCAGTTTCGTATGCACTTCCTTTTTCCGGCCATTGAAGGGTTGAATCGGAAGATTACCTGGTCGGGTGCCTCGGGCAGAAGATGGAGTCCGCATGCATCCTCGTGCTCCGAGTCGCTTTCCTGAGGAGCAGTCCTCTGCGGCTCATTGCTAGCTTTTCTGCCTTGAAAAAATTCTGTGAAACACTTTTGGAGAATGCTCGCTCATTTTCTAAAAGTGTTGTGTAATAATAAGATAATGAGGAAGTATTGTATTTTTTTTTTCTGACATAGCTGAGGAAAAGGAAAAAGAAGTAGGGTGATGTTTAAGGGCGTAAGAGTGGCGAATGGGATTTTTATGCTTGTTGAAACGTTGGGAGAGCATGCTAGGAGATATGTTATTGAGATAAGTAACGCTATTGCTAGAGTTGCGGAGACGAAGAATGTGTACAAAAGATATCGCTCGCAGACACTGAAAAAGTGGCCTATGTCAGGCAGATTGTAGGAAAAGTTTCCTTTGAGTGAAGTAGAGTTGAATGTCATAAGGAAGAAGGAGAGGAACTGCAAATGGGTTGCATTCCATTTACGTAATAAAGAGTTGTTCCTAATTGAAAGAGTGTGGGTTGCTTTCCACTGCAATGGTACACGAGAAATCTGTGATGTTTCTTCAATCACCGTTACTGAGCTAATGAACAACGTTGCGACTCAATAGAAGCCGAAGTTGTCCTTATTGTTGGAGTCTGTATTTTTTCTTCCGTTTTCACCATTCCACTAGGTATCAGAAGAGGTAGAGTGTGGGATACGCTGACTATTTCTCAAATGTTATAGTTGAAACAGTAACAGTTCACCATGTCCTCAGCTGGTACACTTGCAGTTATCTTCTACTTTACATTGGTCGTGTATTTCTTTGACCAGGGTCGGGGGTACGCGTAAGAAAATGTTGCTTAACTTTCCAGATAGGGTTTACATTTTTCGTTACTTATGAAGCGTTTGGTGAGATTCGCCATAGGATTTGTGCTCACCGAAGTAACTTTAATCTCTGTGTTTCCCATGCGTTTCACGGTATTAGACTTGACTTCCACCTCGTAGGTCGTCGGTTTCCCGTTTCCAAAATTCTTCGAAATCATGAAGCTCATTCAAAAGGAAGCGTGGTTTTATAGATGCATAATATATTTACATATCATGAAATAATGCATATATTTATATTTATTCATTTATTTATTATTTAAATTTATTTATTCATTTATTTATTTATTATTTATTACTATGCATTCGTAGGTGCGCTACAGTGAGTCATCAGAAACCAAATCAGTTATGAATCAGAAACATTGATTCAAATAAACTCAAACTAAGCAATAGTTAATCAATGAGCGGGAAGTTCTCAGACATTATTATCCAAAATCGTTCATGCCTAATAAGGCAAGTAAGTCAATGCTCCTTAATTTCCTTTTAAAGCATCGGTGTTTTGCGCCATTTGCATTCCTGCATGTAACAATTAAAGCCGTCTCGTTCCAAAAACCAGCGAGTAAAATAACTGGACTTGGTGATTTTTTCATAATCTGGGACATTGGAGCGACAATGAAGTGATGCGACCTCAGCTCGGTCTTATCCGATACTTGCTCGGTTTCAACTTCATGTCACCCTTCAACAATTCGAAATAGACTTCATTGAACACTCCTATTGTTAACTATACACATACTTATTATCGTATTTATTTTATAACCACTCACGTACTCGGTTGCATTTCAGACTAGGGCTCACGAATTTGCTAAAAACAGCGTTAGGCCCACGGTAGATGTCGTATTCATTACCAGGGCCATATAACACCTACAAAAAAAACAAAAACCTCTCGGGTTTTTCAGCAAGAGCCACGCAGAGAATTTCACTTTTGGTTCAGAGGCCGCTCGGCACAAACGAGCCTCATTTGCGACCCACGTTAGAGTCCGACAGGACGCGAGACCCGTTTTGAAACTTCACACCCTGAGAGACCTCCCCTTATTAGGAAAAAGGGTAA
>KZ345138.1:123360-134296 GCA_002352805.1 Teladorsagia circumcincta
CAGTGGCAACAGTTGACAGTTGACTCCTACCTTCGTTGACTTACTCACTTTTCACGGCTTCTGGGTCCTCTTTGAATCCACTTATAATATCACGTAGCGGACCCCGCCTTCTGCGCACCCCCATTCAGCAATATCTGCTGGACTCACTTCCGTCGTCGGACTCTACCCATTTTTTTCCGATCCCCAACACTACTGAAACCGAGTTACAATGTTTCGAGGATAACCCGTCCTTTTCAATTCATGCTCCACCCACCAAAAGCAATACAACTCCCTTCCGTTGTCAGACTTCATCCATTTTTTTAAACGGTCCCCAGAACTTCTTGGGACCGATTTATAATTTTCCGTGGATAACTCCACCCACTCTGGTGCACGGTCCATCCACATATAGTTGTTGACCTCCTTTCCGTTGTCGAACTCTATCCACTTCTTCCCGATTTTCGGACCCTCCTGTAACCGAGTCATAAACTTGGCAGCAAATTCCTCCCAAGTTTGTGCACAACAAGCCCACCATTATCGTCCAGCCTCCCCTCCTTCTCTGACCCCTATCTACATTTTTTCCAGCGCTCTGAAACTTGTCGGAACCAAATTATGAGGAGTTGTAGGAAAAGCTGTCCACTTCAGGACACGGTCTGCCTATTGTGGGACGGCTTCCGGTCACGTCACTTATGCTGGGGATACCTTAGACATTGCTCCCCTAGACCTATTTTTTCTGCTTTGTAGGTTTCCTCCTAACCGAGCTAAGAATTTCTTCATCAGACGCTGCTATTTCAGAGAACACCTCGCCCACCGAAGGTGAGTCTTCCCATTTCAATCCGGTTTACCAACGCACACCTGTAACCACTTTTCTCCCCAGTCTCCAGGCTGTTCTGTGACTGAATTCGAAATCATGGTCCTCAGTATCGCTCATTTCGATGCACGCCATGCACGTGGGCGGGGCTCCGCTTAACTGATGTAGGTTTGATACTTCTCGAGATGTGATACACCCAATCCACACTTGACCCCTTCTTTCTAGGTGAAACTACAGGAAGTAGGGATTCTCGTGACAGACGGACACCGTAACGAACACGCTCAACACACACACATACGTACACACGCATAGCGCATCATAGTAGGGATAGCATACACCGTAGAATGTTGTATAGATAAGAGTCCAAAAGTTTCTTCTCAAAATTATCTCAAAAGTTCACAAAAACCAAGTATTCCAAAAAATTCAAAAAAAAAATCCAAACCTAGAAACAGTTTGAAAAGAGATCCCTTGACAAGTCCCGCGATATTTCGCTATTTACTGGAACCAGAAATACAATGGTTGTAGCTGGTATAAAAAACTTGGGGTTCCCCAAACCCAAACAAATACCCCCATGTGTAAGCCTCGGCCAATTATAAAACTGTCCTTACAGTAGCCCCGCCATTATAGTGGAAATACACCCTAGGGTTAGGAGTAAGTTATTCAGCTCCACTCATCGGCAACCATAAATGCCGTATGCAAATAACAAAAATAAAAAACGGACAATTTTTTGAATAAATTGTAAAGAGATATAATGTGGTTCGTTTCGCACCAAAACTCAGACAAACCAGTTTATTTCCATCAAAAGCCGGTGCTCTTCAGTGAAAAGCAATACAAAACACACGTGGGTATCTATATGGGTTCGACAAACCGCCAACTTAATTGTACCAGCCATCATCAAATATCACGGAAGATTGCAAAGGACTTATTAGGTTGGAAAGAAAGTCTTGCAATACTTTTCTGTGAATTTTCCTATTTTTTGAAAAATCGTAAGTAACATCCATGACTATAAAGTGGTAGAGCATTCTCTGAGCTTACACTCACTAGGTGGATATGGGCGTTGCAATCAAAAGTTATCCAAGGAAGTCCAAAACCCTCGACCACTCATCAATCTCTACTTTGAGTCACTGTGTAGAGCAAATATCCCCATGACTAAGAATTCATGTCAACGACCAATACTATCTGCAATAGCTCCAGCGGGAATGCCACTCGTCGCTACAGCGTGTTTCACCTGCACCAGCGCTTTCGATCTCTTGATATCTCCCCATTAGGGCGATGTCGGACTTTGCCAATCAAACGATTCGCTAGCGAATTGTGGATACGAGCGTTAGGCCAGCAAATCGGAAGTTGCACCAACGAATCGAACTTTGCACCAGCAAGTCGAATTATTTACCAGCGACTCAATAGTGGCGGGACCCAACGTTCAAAGGAAGTCCCGCCACTTTCGTACAGTGTCGATGGACAGTAAACACGGTTTGAAAGTGGCGGGATTCCCTCACGTCGAGTCCCGCCACTATTGAGACGATGGTAAATGGTTCGACTCGCTTGTACATGGTTCGACTCGGTGGTGCAAAGTTAGATTCCTGGTGCAACGTTCGATTTGCTGGCGCAACGCTCGTATCCACCGATTCGCTAGCGAATCGCTCGATCCGCAAAGTCGGACATCGCCCTTAGAGGTAGTATGTTATGGAAGCTCGGCTACAATTCTTCGATATGGACTTCATTGTGAAGATAATGGCCTATGCTGCAAAACTCCGAAAGTTAACCGAGGCAGCTCGCCAAAGCCCCTCGTACCGCGGAAATGTTGACTCCTTTCATGACATTGCAAATCGCCATGTTCCGAAACAGACCCCTTCAAAATTTCCAAAGTCGGAGGATTCTTTTTCACCTAGCGTATTCCCCCTTACTCAAGCCCTTGATGGTTACCACCTTTTCTGGACCTTTAGTTATTTATGACGGAATAATTGACGATCAAATTGAATTCGGAACCAAAGTCGCTTGTTTTTTTGACCCGCACTCCGCTACGTTTTGGAAAAGGAGCATAGGGAAAGGGAACAAGTTGTGGACTCTCATGATAGATATACAACTGGCTAGTACTTGTAAACAAAAAGATAAAATTAAAGTGAAAATGGTGAAAAGTACGGTATTGTTCGTCACTATTATAGAAGCGATTATAGAAGCGTATTATGGAAGCGTCACCGTGAATGGGTTAAAATCCGGGTAAATAATAGAGCAGACTTCTCTCTCCAAGGCAATCCACTCTTGAAATTATATCACTCTGATCAAAAGAACTTGAGAGCCATTCGTCGAAATCGATGAAGTCGAGGATATGCTCGGTGCACTGTTCCTGGACCACACTCGGTCAGTGTTCTGAAGCAAAACCTCAGCTGAATCCACTCGCAACCATGACGAAAACCGGCCAAGGAAATGGAAACGGCTCGTCGAGGATCCGCGCGCTCATTCACTCTCGACGCTACTTTCGCACAGTGGAAAGCCATGGTGAGGAATTCCTTGACCTTTATTCAACCTGCTCGCAACCTCCTCTGGAGTGAAGATACGGTCATGCTTTTGAACAAATACCGAGTTATAACACAGTTTGAACTATGTACAAAAATGTGAGAACTCGACGAAAACTCGATCTCTTGTAGCTCGATGGTTGCAATACGCAAAGCGCAAGCCGAACCACTTTATAATTTGTGAATATCTGTAGCGGTATGTTCATGCAACATATCGAGGGAATGGAATGGGTATGTCTACATTAGTTAACAGTCTAACAGTACTATAGGTGCACCAGTAATTTTGCCACACTCTGTCAACGTTTAGGTCCTGATGACGCCCCGCACAGCACGATACTACAACATCGTAGAGTATTGCTACTGGTTACGTATGAAGATACAAAAAGATAAAGTACACGTATAAAGTACACGCCCGATGCTTGACCAAACGCTCTATCAGTGCGGAATGGACCGGTTTTGAATATCTCATTATCTTGAGCGCTGATAGGACAACGCTTTCTATGAAACACTTAATTTCTACAATTTATTCACACGTATTGTTGGTAGCGAAGCGTCAAAGTTGGAATTTCTTCTTCTGTTCGTCGACGTAGTAGCATCTTGTGCAGCACTATTCGTACTTGTACTCCTGACATCCTCTTCTTTGTTTGAGCAGAGCTAAAAATTTGTAAGAATCAAGTTCAGCAAACAATTGGTGCTTGCGAAAGCGTAATATAGAAGGCGCCCAGTAGATGTGAAAAGATCAGGTTAAAAGGAAACTCACTGCCACTATGGACTTTGATTTTCGAATGTGCGTGTCTCGGACCTAGCGCAGCTTTTTTGTTTGTAATAGAAGTCATTACATGTACTATTTTTCGCCGACAGAAGTTGAGTTCACTATCTGTCCGCTGCAAGCACTGGAGTTTGAAGCGATGATTAGGAGGGCCGTTCCACTATCATGTTGGGTTTCGCAGTATTTTTCTCTAGAGGGGCTATTCAGACGGTTGGAAAAGTGGCAGTGAATAGGAATGAGATCTAGTGGATGAGGGTTCCGCAACATAGTTCAGTACCGCAGCTGGTTCATTTTCTGCTGGGTTGGTTTCGTGGTTGGCGGCCGAGGTACACCAGTGAGAAGAGTCGGCCTACTTATAGCGACCAAGCCTGGGCTCTTGAGTCAGGGTTATGGGGTATTTTGACATCTTGCTAAGAATACCGTTTCACTAAGATAGCTACGCCTTGGATCGGAGAGCTTTGCCTGTCAAATACCGCGTAACGGGCCTTGTCCTCGTATGGTTTCACCGTTGTCAAAGTTTTCAATCCTAGTTGTGATCTAACTACTCAACTGAGATTCATATAAAGAACCCATTTTACATTACATGTCACATTTTGACCTCAAAGGAGTCTTTTTTACTGGGTGAATGAAGGTAGATTAGGAGCAGACTATTCCTCAGAATCACTTTTTGTGGCAACCCTCATCGTTTTTTCGGACTTCTCAACTAACTCTTTGTGACTAGGAATCTCAAAGTTCAAGACGACTACCCTCACCACCTTCGAGACTCTCACCATCTCCACACAAGGTTTCCAAACTATTGCGCCACAGCACATGTTTCATAACCAAACATAGCCATAACCAAATATTTTTCATAGCCAAAGAAACATTTTACATCATAAGCATCCACCCTTTTCTCCCCAGTACAATTCCCAGTTCGAGTTAGAAAAAGAAATCGTGCGAATATACTAGTCGAGCGTGTTGTATTCGAGGTTCTGAAAAAGTGGAAGTAGTCATTCACGAGCGATACTAAGGGTATCTGTAAATAGGTACTGCAAAAAATTCGGCAGGTTGCCAATTTCAATAAGAACTGATACTTCACATAATCTGCAACACACGACGGTTCTCCTTACAATTTAACATTCTAGGGCTGAACTGGAAATGGAACCTTCCCAAGCAGACCTTCCTACTTAATTTCATTTCACTTTTCATCAACTCATTTGATTTTACAGATGCGCGATAAGTGTGGTCTGCACTGAAATTGGTGTCATTCTTTCGTAGATACAGCACTACTCGCAGATACAGAATTTGTTGCCTAACCTCGTTGTTATTTGCACAATGTTCAGCTCTATCTTCGGGCATTTAGATGGTGTTATCGAATTACCTATTTTACTATTACTTAGCTTGACCTATTCAGGGTTCATCTTACCGACCGTGAAGGCCTTTGCAGGCCACTAGGGATACTAGCCTAATGTTTTGCTTCCTTGTTTTACATGAGAGTAATCGAACGCAGTGGTTCAGGAATAAAAAACTAAATAGAAACAGAAAATCATAATCGTCATGTTATGGAAAATCAATGCATGCATTCCCTTCAAGCCAGTGAATCGAGTGACTTTCTTGGGTTGAAATTTGCAAGTGTTTTTCTAGTTGCAGAGTTCACGGAATCTATTGAAGCATCCAGAGCAGAATAATGCTTCGCACTTCCTGCAGCGTGTACCTTTTATCCTTCTTGTGTGACAAACTGGCATCTTTCCTACCTCCTTCTGTTCCGATTGCAGAACACCTTGAGCAGCTTCTTCTAGCGACAGCTTTCGGTTCAGCCACTTCCTCCAAGTGATGTCTTGTGGTTGGTGTAAAGACTGGGTCCGCTGAAAGCAGAGATTTCACTAATTCCATCCTGAAGCCGTTCAATTCTACCTCTTTAACAATATCGTTGTAGAGTTTGCGAGAGTTGAATTCGGTTTGTGAGTCGGTTTGTGCGAATATTTGTGAGAAGATCCTGACTCACCGTTTAGGGTTTTCTCGAAAAGCGAATTTGCGACTAGCTGATCCGAACGTCGACAAACCTCTTGAATCTTCAGTCGTCCTTGACGAACACTGATTTGCCATTCCTGTTGCACTCCACCGTTCTTAGTTGATAATAGTGGCCTTTCCCTTTTATTCCTTTATTGCATAACAACGATACGTTCACAAAACCACTTCCGTTCTGTTTTGATGCAGACTATTCCATGTTTTCCATTGCAAGCGGTCGAAAGCTCTTTCCTAATCCTTGGCGAGTCGAAAGCTCTTTCCTAATCCTTGGCGAGGTAGTACCATCAGCTGCGTACGTCGTTCTAGAGGCCTTTCAGCCGTCTGGTACTGGTGTGGAAGTTATTCCTAAACAGAGTACTCCTGCATCATGAAATTCCTGTCATCTTCATGACAGCAAATCATCCCGTCATAGTCAAATCATTCCCTGTATGAAATGTGCATCCTCTTCGCCCACACACTGCGACTGTAGCTGGACCGTGGAGGTGTCTGATGGTGGGAGATATTTCTGAACAAAATTCTTGTCTGTGTACCACTTAAAGTTGTTTTTGCGTACATTTCTGCCGGATGGAAATCTGTTGATATCCCTGTTGGGAGGGATGGGAAAATTCTTGGATTTGAACAGTTTGTCATTTTGACTGCAGACAACGTATACGTGACGGAGTAGTCACCATAACATCTCCAGCATATGAATGATCACAAGGAGCTGTACGTTGACTTCATAATCATGCTTACCTGTCCCAATTGAGTTCTCATTCTACCGTCCTCTGATGCTATGGTTCGGCACTTTGCTGTGTATCTTTTTTAGACTCGTTCCTGATTGATGCATGTCGGCACTCTGTGTAAGAATGCAGACGTATGCAGAATCGTTCAGTTGGAAAAATGGTTGATCCATCGTATTCTTCAAAGAAATTCATTCGAGCGTGAGCGCTTGCAGTTACTGCTCAAGTGTACCAACTTCTGATGTTAGACTCCGAGATGTTTTTTTTGTTAGAACACCGCCGGACAGTGACATCTCGTCAGCAGATTCATTCCTTTTGCTCCTTTATGCATCCTTTTTGTGACGATGCTCGTCGCAGATTGACTGGTTGTTTTTCTTTTATACAAGAAGGCGGGCATATTAAAAGCCCGCATAGGCAGGCAATCGTCAGAAAACTCGTCATTGCAGACGACGTAGCCTACATGTGGGCTGCGGCCACAATGGATGATCAGGCACGAGGGTCCTTTGCGCCCTTATGAAACCTGCACAGGCTCATTGATTTTTACAACATGTGATCACAAGGCTTGAGGGGAGCATTTGCAGAAATTCCGCAGTTTCAGGATCATCCCTTCTTTTCTTGCATCACTGATCATGTGACGTACTCCTCAAATGTTCTCAACTGCCTTCCGAGGGAAGAAGTATTTTACGATACGGTCTGTGTACAGCCGCCACAATCCACATTGGCGCTGGGAGTGCAATTGAACCGCAGCTGTTTTTTTGCAAGCGTCCCTTAAATTTGGCTCAACCAAGTATTAGGGTTACCCTAAAATTCGTAAATACCGTGAACAGCTCTCCAAATATGCAGGCAGCATTTGCCTTTTCGTTCGCGCAAAGAAGAGTGTGAGCCAAGTTGCTTCTGAATCTGTCCGTCGAGTTCAATTGTGAAATGAGCAAAGTGTTCAACAGCCTGGAAGCAGGGACAGAATTCTTTCACAAAACACCAAACATTGGCGCTGGGAGTGCAATTAAACCGCAGCTTTTTTTTTGCAGGCGTCCCTTAAATTTGGCTCAACCAAGTATTAGGGTTACCGTGAACAGCTCTCCAAATATGCAGGCAGCATTTGCCTTTTCGTTCGCGCAAAGAAGAGTGTGAGCCAAGTTGCTTCTGAATCTGTCCGTCGAGTTCAATTGTGAAATGAGCAAAGTGTTCAACAGCCTGGAAGCAGGGACCCCCGGTAAGTGAGAGGTTGTGTTTTGCATTTGGTAGTTTTTCTGTTTTAGGCAAACTTGTTATGAATAATTCAATATCAGGTCAATCTTCTTGCCGTGCGAAATTTTGTCAGTAGAGAAAGCACGTCTGATTCGATGCTTGCAGCAATCGATTAAAGGTGGCAAATTTACTCTATAAAGGTAGACACTTCTGAGTAGAGGTCGAGAACTCTGACTGGGGGTCTCGTTTCCACTGGTGGGAAGATGAAGGCCAGCGATGCACCACTCTTAATTGTGGTGCAGACGAATGACACCCTTTCCTTTTGCAGCAGCTGTGACCAAAATTTGAGAAGTGCCTTGAGTGGTATTTATTCTACTGCCAAGTTAGCATGTTTTGGTAATGTGATCTGTGAAAATAGCCCAAAATGAATATACCAGTGGAAGGTGCCTGCCGTATGTTGTGATTAGTGGTCGGACTAGTCAGTGTAATAAAATAAGGAAGGGGCTCCCTTCTCTGTGATTCTTTGTTTTCCACGTTTCCAATATTAGCATCTCTGATAACTCAGGCAGTACAAGAGGCCGAACAGGTCATGTGAGAGAGAAAAGAATGGATCTGGAACAGATGAGATAGTCAAGCACCGCAGGTTTTTTTTATTATCTTCCTAATTGCCTTGAGCGCACTCACCACCGACGCAGGCCGGTACCATGGAGCTGAGTTTATTACAGCAGGCAGACAGAATTATAGAAACAAAACGTGACATGGATAGAAGTGCTCCTCTCAGAGATATCGCTAGTCTCGGATGTCTTGGTTCAACAGCAGTCAATTAGAGCAATGAAACACCTCTCAACTAAATACATCTTGATCAAACCCCAATTCGAGATTCTAGAGTGGACAATCAAAATTTTTAGCCCTCTACAGAGCTATTTGGCTGCCGCGCGTCAGACAAGCAAAATTGCCTCCTCCTCGGGGGGGGGGTGAATAGGTAATGCACTGTAGGGGCATTACTCTATTGATATTCTTCGCCACTGCAGAACAGGGGAGCTAGGAAACACGGAAAGGATGGACCCTGGACGCCAATTTTATCACGACCTCGCCTCCCTCCTATGGGCTTTTAGTATGAGCTTCCATCAACACCATTTGCGGAATTGTCCTCCTGAGACTCCTCACCTCCTTCAACCAGAACCTTCACCACATTGGCTGCTTCCATACTATTTGTTGTCGAGACCAGTTGCCACACTCTCGAAAATTATTCGAGCGAAGAAAACGTGGTCGATGCACGAGCATATTGGATTAGTACACTCTGTAGGATATTGCCGCAAAAGGATCCTGATGGAAAAGGTCTGTAGTCGCCTGGTCCTCAAAGAAACAAATGCCGACTAAAAATCGGTAGTTACCATTCGGCATCTTGTTCACACTACCACCAGGGTTGGCAATTTTTGGTGACCCACGTTTCATTTGTTTTTGTCTTCCTTGCTCATGCCAATTGAATCTTTCTGAGATTCACATTGCCGACAACAGTCAATACTTTGAATATCCAAGTCCTTGGGTAAACGTTTCAAACGCCATGCACTAGCTACAGCTACAAAATCTTCGCCTTCAACCACTCTCATGTCGACGTACATTTCAGGACTTATTGTTAGATCTTATGATTCACAAAAGTAGCATCTGGAAAATACATTACCTTAGAAAGTGTACTTCTTCCTTGCTGGATCATGTTCTGTTCTCGAGGAATATGGCAATCATGAGCTTCATCGACAACCTGCTCGTGGGAGCAGTTCGGTTCAGAGAGGTCGACCTTGTCCTTCCATTTTGGTGAGGTGATCGTCGGCAGTAAATTCGTATCTGTCACGGTCAAGCTGTCTGGCTCTTCCTGAACTCCACCATTATATGTAGATGTGTAAGTACTACATTGCCACACACTTTGAATTTTCTGAAAGTTGTCGTTAATAAACCCATTGATCAGTGCGTACGTCTCTGCTTACTTGTTTCGATATTATGTTCTCCATCTATTGACCATACACTTTTGACTAGTACGATTGATGATTGGAACCTCATTGCCGATCAAAACTTTCAATTTAAGCAGATTTGTATTCTATCGAATGAACACCTTAGACTCCAATGGTCATGTGTGCAAAGTAAACATACATAGCTGAGCATCGGGAACCCTCAGAACATTCTTACAATACCACATATGTAGATGGCTTTCCAGGCCTATGAATCAACGAAGAAAGCTAAGATGCAATGCAGAGATACTGCAGTGTGGTAAAGATGCAATGCAAAGATACTGCTACGCACAACAGGTAGTCACCAACAATCTTTCAGGGAGGCTTGTGTATTCAAAACTCACCGTTTCGTATAAATGCTTTGTGGCGTAGTGAAGAACCACTTCGCGTTTAGGAAAATCTTGACATGGGGCTCGACTTTCTTCGAAGCCAGCTCGCAGCTGAAGCACAAGTGTTACATGGTGAGACGTCATTTTGATTGATTTGCATTTCAAAGTCAGAACCTGATCAACTAAACACGCCGTGAAGATTACCCATGCTTGACCAGCTCCAGGTAAGTCGCGAACAGCTTCTTGCCCCAGAACCACATCAATAAGTATCTCCCCGATCTTCTCCCAGTATTGTCCGGTGAGACCATATGGACGTAGAAGGCCATGTGCTCGTCCTAGAATGCTCGAATTGTTTATTCATCTTAAAAAAGGCCCGTATCTATGCTGATCAACCGTATCGTTTGTAGTGTAACACTGCCTTTACAACAAGTCATATTTGAACATTGATTGTTTTCTCTGCATCGATGCAATTAATGTTTTGAATTGTAGATCAAAAATAAAGATATGTAATACGTCATAGTAATGTAATGCGTATGTACTACCTTGAACGTCGCCTACCGTTCGGATGCAAATTATCTGCTTTCCAACATTTTGTTTAACCTTAAATTCACGATAACTTAC
>KZ345139.1:94678-106588 GCA_002352805.1 Teladorsagia circumcincta
CCCCGTTGGACAATTTTTTTCCAAGACCGGGTTTTTTAGCTTTCAAAGGCTATAACTTTCTTCAGAATGAACTTTTGACAATTATTGTCCCCCTGGGATAAACTAGAAGATTGGAGCTTTCTAATGAATACCTGAACTCTTTCCAAAATTGATGGAGTCAAAAAATCGCCCCGTTGGACAATTTTGGGTGTATCGCGGACAAATTTTTTGCGGAGCGCTGGTTTTCTGGTTTCGAACTCTTATAACTTTCTTCATAATCAACTTTCTGCAAATCTTTTTTTCCTGGAAGAAACTAGAGGGATAGCGCTTTCTAATGCATATTTCGTTTGGCTCCCAAAATGATTTGTTCGAAAAATCGCCCCGTTGGACAAAATTTTTTTCATTGATTTTCGGAGCAACTCCTCTGAAAACACGAGTTTTAAACGCTCAAACAATTACAGCTCCCTTCAAACTCAATTTTATTGTTAATAATGATAACATGACATCGCACAAGCTTTGTGCATCATGATGGATATTAAAGTTTTTTTCTAGGAAGTCGCATACAGATGGATATTTTTTTCTGAGGTTTTCTTTTAAGCCCTTAGTAGTCCATCTACCGTAATGGTCACCTTTTTTACTAACTTCGATCCAACTTGAAAACAATGGATCCCCTTGAGAGCATTTGTGTGCGTAGACAGTTTGCTATGGACACTACCGCAATACTCGTCTGCTTTGAGGTGCGCCATGCACTCGTTTGTGGTTAATAGTAGAAGAAACACTCGAATGTCTTACCTACGTATTGCGACGCTGAGCTTTGCGAATACGACCCCCCCTTTCGGTCGGCCGAATACGACCCCCCTCGTTGGACTTTGTCCAACGGACGGTTGACCCTGCCTGTAGCCCATGGTCATCCCGCTTTTCCGAAGATAGGTCAAAATCTTGATTTTTCCTAAGAGTTCGCACATGGGGGTAAATTAGGGTCCCGATCACAAACATGGCCTTCATTTTCAGCGTCAGCGCCGTTTTGCGCCAGTATGGCGCTGCGAGCTTATTCCGCCCGTCTTTGATAGACAATCCATTTGCGGGAGCTCTTGCTGGCTCTGATCGTATCTTGTGTCATATTTGATGCTGGAGCAGTTTGGAGCCCATTTGGGAGTAATAATTAAAGGCACGCTCCGGGATTAGGCACGCCCACCTGTTTCATCCCCTAGAGTGGTAGACTAGTGGACCAGGGTTGATGTACCGACCCTTTTGTGGCTTAAAAATGCTAGGCAAAGGCAGTAGTAGCTCGCTCGACCCGCAAACCACACCTTGGCTCGCAAGCCCCGCCTTCCGCTGTCGGCTGGCACGTGATGCCGCGAGTAGGGCGCGGGCGCAGTTGCCGCCGCGTTGAATTGGAGAGGATTCTTTGACGTCTAACGTTTTAGTGATGTGAGAAAAGTGGCAATACCCATCCCCTTTCCACACCTATTTTATCGCGGAGCTTGCCTTTAAAAATGCAAAAGTTTGCGCTGCAGCGGAGTCGAACCGCACCCACCGTGCAAACCTAAGTCCAACACGTTACTCACTTGACCACCGATGCACTGCGACGGGTGAAATGCCGATGACCCTTATGAAACCACCGCCTTTCTTCAGCACTACCGCTAAACAGTACTTCAATTATGAGAGAATTTCTCGTTGTTTTGGCTATCACCTTCATCAGCACTCTTCGATATGCATGTGGTGTTTTCTACAAGACCCAAACGTCACTCCAAGGCAGTAAAAACCGTCCATCCTCAACAAATTCTTCTCGACCCTTTTTTGGCCTCAAGGGGGCCGCTCAGCGAAAACGAAACACTGTATTATTGTCCACGTGAGAGCCCTTACTGCATGCAGAAAACCATTTTGAAAAAGCGTCCCACACCCTGAACGACCTCCATTGTAAGGGCTTAGTCTTTTGATCGATTGTGTATATTCGAACGAAAGGAAGAAATACCATCAGAGGTAGAGAATGCAACAAAGAATAGCGATTGAGGGTCTATTCCAGTTAGGGGCAGGGGGCATCCTGATGCAGACTTTCAAAGAAAACTACGGTAACTCCGAGTCAGGTGGAATGTAGGCAGTCTAGGTGGGTAGGGGATGAGGGCAGTCACTTGACATGCGTGTGAAAATTGAATGTTCCAGTTTTCACAAGTCCGCCGAGAAGCTACATCATGATGCCCCCTAATTGGAATAGACCCGCAATTGATTCCCATGGCGTCCTGTTGGGTCGTAGCAGAGACCACCAGCCCTCACGTACCTTCACGCCTAGCGTATTCGAAATTTTTTTTCGAAAAACGAGAAGAGCGTCGGGTGCGGACCATACACCACAAGTGACGACGGTCAAGAATAGAAAAAGAAAAGACCACGTTTTCCTTGCTGGTCGTCGTCACTTATGGTTTGTGGTCTGCACACGACGCTCTTCTCATTACTCTTTTCGTTTGCTCTTCGAAGGCCTAGTCCGCGATGGCGCGTATTCCGAAGATGCCACGTGATGGTGAAAGAGTAACTGCCCCTGCGACTGAGCCCTGGAGAAACAGACGAACAGAGCGCCGCGCCATCGTGCCCCTCCCACCCTCCTCCCCCCCGGAAGGAGAGAAAAGCTCTCCGGCGGCGCGGACGCGAGCGCGTGTTGGTGACGTCGCAGCTGCGGCAAGGGCGTCGAAAGGGCGGGCCAGCTCCGCTAACACATCCTTCGAACACTAACGAGAGTGTTGGCACTTTACTAGTGTATGCAGCCATAATGCCGGGAGGGGCTGAAATGATTGTATTACGTATGCCACAATTGCGCTACAGTGTAGGAATTTGAACACATTGACGACAGTGAGACGCGGTTGCGTGTGTCACCTTTCTCATCCCTTTTTCTAGCGAATGCGCGGCTTCTTCCCAAATTGTTTGTATTTATTCTGTAGAACATAAAGTAGCCTAGCTGCAAACGAGTGGTCCACGAAACGATTAGATATGCTTGAAAACAGTTGCCAAGCCTGCTCGTTTCGAGCGCTTCAAAAGCTGAAGGAAGGCTAGAGTTAGCGAAAGTGTGCGCAGCTCGAATGCACGCACTTCGAGTGTCTTTCCCTACTTCCCACTTCCCTGAACTGACTCAATCCCTCTGGTTCACAGCCGTTTATTTTGCGTTACTTTATCACTATCTCGCTCAAAATGCGCAGACAGGCTGAGTGTCGCACCATCGACAGATCCCTCCCCCATCGCACTCTTGATTCTCTGTTTTCAGGGTAGAGTTCTAAAAAACGCACCTTGTTGGACAATGAAACGCGGTTGCGCGTCTCAGAGATCGCACCCGCCGAACTGCTGATGTCCCATCCAAAACGCGCGCTGTCGTCAATGTGGTAAGCGTGTACGGTACCAGCTGTAGGAAAATGAAACGAAGGAAGTCAACATCTTCATGTGTAAACTCTCAAGCGTGCACAATCGAGCCGAAGTTAATTCCTTTGAGTTCGTTCTTCGACTTCGATTCCTGCTTGCAATACCTTTTATGACACACTGAAAATTAGGGTACGACAAACTCTCGCAGAGTATAATGTTTCAAAGTAATGGCGGTAACACTGGTCCTCATCCGTATCCTCGCCGCCGCTATGACGTCAAAATGACGTCACCAACACGCGAACGAGCCCGTGCCGCCGGTGAGTTTTTCTACGGAGCCCTCCCCCCCCCGACCCCGACGTTTCACCGGCACACTTCCCTTCAATGCTGATATTTTACAAAACTCTGGGCAGATTCGGAGTTACTGAAATAACCAGAAATTGTGCAATTGCAGAAATTGACGTGGCATTAACGTGGCATCGATTCAAGAGCATCTTTAAGCACACGTGGTGTCACCCTTTCATCGAGAATTTAGCCATGTGTGCCACGTGGGTTTCTGGCTGCATGAAACAGAGTATACTTACCCTTCCCTCCGAAGGGTTGTAAATCGGAACTTCGAAGAAATGCTCATTTTATTTACTTCTTCGCACCTGCCAGAGGTCATGTCTTCCTTTGTGTGCGATCTTTGGAGACGTGATAGTGGCTTTGAGAAAAAAAAACAACGAAAGTGTTGTAATTATTGAATATGACACAATTTATTTCATAATCAACAATGCCAACACCTTTGTGAATGTCCACTCATTGAGAGAACCCTACGTCCGGATTTTCGCTTGTAAGCGCGGATTTTAAGCTTCTAAAGAACGTTGCTCTCTTCTCTCTTCTGAGATTCTATGGAGGCCATCAGACACGGGGAAAAACTAGGGACTGCAACCTTCCTGAGGAGCTCTACTTGGGTCTAAATTCTCATTTACTGCAAAATTCGATCCCCTGGATATTTTTTTCTCCAGAGGTTTCTCATAAGAAGAAGCTTCCAGATTGCCATAGGCGTTCAAGACGAAGTTTTCAAAAAAACGATAAGAGTGTCGGGTGCAGACAATACACTACAAGTGACGACGACCTCCAAAAAATTTAAATGTCTTTGTCAATGAAATTATCAACCTGTTGGAGTCGTATTCCATCAGTGTTCACTAATTACAACTATCATTTACTAGAAACAGATATTACTATGAACCATTACTAACCAGATTTACTTAGAGGTCGTCGTCACTCGTGGTGCATAGTCTGCATCCGACGCTCTTCTCGTTTTTTTTTTCGAAAGGGAGGGTTTGTGCGCCTTAAATTCATAAAACACGATGGCTGGAGGTTGGTGGGTTTTGGTGACGTCATTACACATCACCGGTAAACTGGACTTCTCAATAGGTTCAAGGGAGAGCATAGAGTGAACTCCTCATGGCCTTCCACCAATCACGTTGAATGACGTCGCCAAAATCGCTTCGCCTTTCAGTAATCGTGTTCACTGCCTTCATATACCGATTTTGAGGCCTTCCGAATGTGCTAAACTATTCCCTGGATAGAGTTATGAAGCCGCAATGTGCATCGGTAATGGTACTGGCTCCTGGAGTAGCAAGAAAGTCGCTCCCTTCGCGGGTTTACTCTTTGGTTGGTGCGCAATATATCTAAAAATACTTTATAATATCGTTTCTTCACAGCGACCCGTAAAATGAGTTATCAATGAACTTTGGGCACTACTTGCGCAGGACTACATATGAGCAGACAGAGGTAAATAGTGACGATACCTGATCGTAAACTCATTATACGGGTAATTATTTATTTATTTAGGCAAGCACTTTTACAACAGCGAGTCTCTTCCAGTTTAACACGTTGACGACATCGCGCGTTTTGGGCATTTGCACCGCGTGGGACCAGAGCGATTCTGCCACCACACTCCAAATCCATGGATTTTGAGCTGTAAGTACGCAATGCTAAGAAGCGACCAAGTGTTTTCAATAATGTTTGATCTGTCTAAGTTATCGACAGTGGCAGTAATGAGAGTTTGGCCAAGATGACGTGCTAAGGCCATGATAAATCAAATTTTACCTACTCTCGCTTTAGGAGTTTCGAAATTAATTTGGACGTGATCATTTTGGTGAATACCCATATCTTCCCATACGAATAGGTTTGTATTCGTTCCATCTCTTCCTGGTTACCAATATGATTGCATTAATAAAAAGAAAACAAGTAATGAACTGAACAAACGTATCCGTACGATCTGGAAAACCTCTACCAAACTAGAGGAGATTAGCTCATTCTGTAAGTCACGCGATTCTTAGTTTTGTTCACGTATCATCCATAAAATTAACACAAAAAACTTGGGAAGAAATCGGGCATGTACGCTAAAAACAAATGGAATGGGTGTGGCATCCATAGTTGCCACAATGTCCGATGAGGTGCAAAAATGGCGGCATACATAGTTGCCGTGCTGTCGTCAAGGTGTTAAAGGCACGCTCCGGGATTAGGCATGCCCACCTGTTTCTTCGCCTAGAGTAGTAGACAAGTGGACCAGAGTTGATGTCCCGCCCCTTTTGTGGCTTGAAAATGTGAGACAAAGGAAGTAGAAGCTTGCTCGACCCGCAATCCACACCTTGGCTCGCAAGCCCCGCCTTCCGCTGTCGGCTGGCACGTGATGCCGCGAGAAGAGCGCGGGCGCAGTTGCCGTCGCGTCGCATTGGAGAGTATTCCATGACATCTAACCCTTTTTAGTGATGCGAGAAAAGTGGCAATGCCCACCCCCTTTCCACACCCATTCATTCGAAAAACCGTTTAGCACATTTGGAAAGCAGTTTTAAGCTCTACGTTGCAAGACGCATGTCGGAGTGTAGTCTTTGACACTGAGCGTCGGAAGTGTAAGGGTACGGGAGCTTTTATGAGCGCTTAGATGTCACTATCCTTTCAGGATGCCTTGGAGCATCCCAAAACCCATAGCACTCACAATAGGAATTTTCCCAAATGTCTGATGGCACAGCTCACTCCAACACGCGAATCGAGTCAGTCTACGAGAACGGAGCTCTGCCATAAAGAATAGAACATGATCCATGTGGAATTGCGGAAGTGATAGCTTGCTTTGAGGAGCAAATTAGGTTCGATCCGTACCGCGATAGCGCTGGACGGTGCACCGCAAAGCGCGTTGTGTAAAATTTGTTTGGAAACGACTTCAGAATTCTTCTGCGATCCTTCATATAGTTCAGGTATAAAGGTATAAAGGTATAAATGTGCCTGATAAACTACCGGTTTCCCCCTCTTCAACGCAGTTCTTGGAGGAGAAATCGCTTTGAGAACAGGACTATGTCAAAATTGCCTCGCTAAAGATTTTTGTTCACAGTAATTCGAATTTCTGTCATAATGGGACGCTATAGCATGGATAATATTGGCAACGAAATGATGAATATAACTGTTTCTATATTAGGTCCAAAGATTGCGTTATAGCAGAATTATGAAGTCTCGAAGTTAGGCGCAAAAAACGGCGGATATTTTGTGACCGGCCTAATACTTAGCACAACCGATCCTTCTATTCCACTTAATCCTCCAGCAAGGTTTTGGTACAAGGTTCAATGCGGTAGCTGAACACTGCGATGCACATTGGTCGATCTTTGGCAAGTCATTGTGTACAGAACGTCACCGTCGCAGATGACGCTCTCTCTCAGACTTCGAAGCGGGGCGCAGAAATTGCCTGCTTGTTACTTGAGATCACGGACACTCAGTTTTTGTGCCCACCAGGCAAATATTGCATTTCCTCTCTGCTCACTCTATCGTCTATTTTCGAGTCTCATCTAGTAAGGAACGGCGTGTGGTGCGACAGTTTAGTTCGATCCGCTTTACGTAGTGGAAAGAAACTCCGCTTGGGTGTGAAAGTGGAAGCCAAGTGGTCCACTCACACTGCAGATTTCGTGCTCGTGCTGACTAGAATTTCTGCAAATGGCAGCGACTCCCACCCCCCTCCCCTGTCCCTTACTGGATGGGACCTCGTTTTCTCTTCACAATTCCGCTGAACTACTACAAGAGTGTTCTAAAAGAGTCAACCATATCTATATACCCTGTAGCCTTTAGCACTCACAACACGGTGAAAAGTATGCACGTGGGCAAAATCTCCACAAATTTATGCTTGAACATTGGTGACAATTCCACTGAGTGACTCAAGAGCACCGCGGAGATATAGCATCGATGTGGGTGCAGCAGCCAAGGTACACTCAGATGACTTGGAGATCTGCAAACCAGTCTGAGGCTTAGATGACTCTCAACAACTGCAGAGAGCTGTTGACCTTCCCACGAATAGTGGCAGTTGCTTATGACTCTACAGAAAACGGTATTCATGCAACTTAATTTTGGAGTTCCATCATTATTGCGCGCTTAGTTAATGGAGTTCTACTTTCTGCTGTTGAATCAAGTAAAAACCTTGGGTTTTATAATACAAATTAGACTGTTTTTACCACAACATGGCCACGCGTGTATTTCAAATTTTCAAAGCACAGTTTACAGCTAATATGGAAGCATAGTTACGTACTGACAAGTCTTATGTAGGCCTTGTAGAATCTAGCACTACGGTGCTCAATCCTCTGAAACGAAAACACGTTCATTCACTAGAGCATTTTCAGAATAACCACTTATAAACTATTCAACCGAATTAGTGGTTTTTCGTACTCCAGAACACCAGTGGAAGCCATTGGATATCAGTGACTGGGGCTGACATATCTGGAAAAGGGGTGGAAAGGGGGAAGATGAGTTTTTGTTCTCTGTGTGGACATATACTGGAGCAGGGAACATGTGGTTTCAGTTTTTCCAAAATCTTCAAGTTGATATATTCGAGAACTAGGGGAGGATCTATGTAGGTCTTGTTGACGCGTCCTAAAACTAACGTGCGAGCGAGGAGCTTCACCTTTCGGGCTGGTAGTGAGTACTTGAAGTTGCTAAAAAGTGTACTTGTTCCCCAATCGCTGGCGCTATACAAAGGCCGGGTGGTCAAGTAGAGTCATGTGCTAAGAAGTGGCGTGTTCTGATATCTTTCGGAGATTGACTAGCAAGCTATTTCGTGCTATTAGTCATACCAGTTGCGACGCACGCTGTTGCGCGCACAACACAGTTCTGCTGCGATATGCATGGGTCGTAAACTATCAAATTTGGCACGATACACAACGAACATTTGACTTTTATGCTAGGATCTATCCGCTTGTCCCATGCCCCATGGCTTTTGAGCTTCCGTCCTTCGTCAACCGTTGTCGGTTTTTCCCGGTTCTCGGACTTCCTCTAGACCGATTTATAAATCTGGTGATGGACTATTCCTTTTTCAGGGTGTGTCCCACCCACCTTTTTCTCTCTCACCAACCTCTCTCCACGTTTTTCCCGGTTTCTGAAGACTACGTGACTACTTGACTTCTGAGCCTGAGCCGGTTTACATGTTTGGCGGCGAACCACGCCCCCTTGGTGCGTGCTTTAGAATTATGAGGACTCGTAGGAAACGCTGTCACTTCACACGCCCATCGTAGGTGGGCTTCCACTTACGTCATGTATGCTGGGATCACGTTAGACTTAGCTTCCCAACACCATTTTTTTCCTGCTTTGTAAGCTTTCTCCAAGCCGAGTTGTGAGTTTTTTCTAGAGAACGCCCCACCCACCGGAGATGAGTCTACCTTATTCGATCTGGCTTATCTATGCACACCTTTACCCACTTTCTCCCCAGTCTGTTGGCTGTTTTGGAACCTGTTTTGAAATCTCGAACGTCAATACTGCTCATTTCGATGCGCGCCACACCCACTGCGGGCTCCGTTTGGCTGATGTGTGTTTTGTACTTTGCGAGATATTGTCCACACATCTCACACTTGACCTGATCAGGAGCTAGGGCACTCCGTAGGCATTAAGAATAAGAAACGATAGATAGACAACAGACGAAGCGCTTCGTAGCAAGTAGGACTGCATGCGTGTCCGTCTTGTTTGGAGATTCACACTGTTACTCACATAAGCCTTCTGTTGACTTAATAATTCTTGTTTAGAATTATTTTGTTTGATGGCTGCTGTTTTTGGCTGCAGTCCGCCTTGCGAATGTTTCACATGAATACTGGCTAATGAGCACAACTTTCGTTCCAGGCGCGGCGAATGTTGTGGAGCATTCCTATATTTATTATCGCAAAAATTATATGAGAAATCGTCGAATTGACTACCCAGCCAATGCAAACCTTTAGAGCGAGGTGTTTAATTGCACGGTACGCCGTAAGCCGTTCCTGTTCATGTACATTGGTCCACTGATGAGGATGTGTTGAAAAGTTTTGAGAGTTGCGGTTTTCATGGTAACCAACATCTTGAATACATGAAATTAGGGGCGCTCTTTCAGTAGGACGGCATTCTTGCCAAGAGAACCTAAAACATTCGAAACCGTGAATATTTTTCTTTATTATAAAAGTTCGAGAGTTCGAAGAACTAATACTCCCCTAGTTACCTCTTTGCGGACTGGTTCATGCAATCCGCTTCACCGGATCCTTCTCACTCTGCATATTTGGGACGACTGTACTCGAACGATTAAATTAACACGTTGACGACATCGCATGTTTGAGGGTTTTTTCCGCATGGGACAGGACCGATTTTGCGAGCGCGCCGTCCTCACCTTACTTCCGCCTACTTTCTGTTTGGAATGCCCAACAACTTGCATCTCGTGGAACTATTTGGGCATGGATAAAAAAGTTGAGTCTACCTATGTAAATAGTAGTGGAATTCTGTTTACAAGGACGCATAATGACCACGAAGGAACAAAAAACCTCCACTTGCGCGCGTATGAAGTAAGAACCACTTCTACCTCAGTTTTTCCACCAAATTCAAATATCTTAAAACTCACAAAGTTTTGTATTACATTTATTTTTCTACAATCTTTCATGTGAATTTTTACGACAGTGAAAGGAAAACTAAGAAAGATTGAAATGAAAATTCTGTGAGTTAAGAAAATCTTTGCTAAGTCATGGCATACTTGACAAGTCTGGCGGCCACGCTAATGTATTACTTATACAATGAATACAAAATCTGGAGAAGAAGGAGCGCAAGCACGAGAAAAAAAAATGAGTGACAAAGCTCTGACGCGCATGCACGTCAGCATGTCCAATGCGGTGTCAAATGTCTGAAGCGCATGCGCGTCGGCCTGTCGTCAACGTGTTGAAATGCCGCCACCTCCACCCGACCCCCTTACTGGATAAGCGCCAAGAATCAAGGCATGAAGACAATTGCTCTGAATACGGTTTGATATAAAGCAATCAATGCCTTGCCCAATGTAGACGTTTCACCAAACCGTTGTGTTTCCTAAGATTGCCACGAGCTTTTTGAAGGATTTTTGCTAATTTAACCTGGATCACCTGACCTTTTTTTCTTCATTGTTTTGTCTTTCAGCCGGTGCACCTCTCTTCACCGCGAAGTCGTGCACTGTACAATGAACAGTAAATGGTGAGCCTTCATAAGGGACGGACCAAACAGAGCGGGCATTGCATACATCTGCTTGTAGGCAAAGGTATAGTTACATACGTAGGTAGGTACGTACATTAGCGCTAAGAAGGCTTTGGTGGGATTCTTTCTCGTCTACAACTTTTTCTACTGAATTGAACCGGGCCCTATTTTTTTGAGTTGGTCTCCCCATTACGGAGTCAGAACGGCCAAACGTTTGGATACACAACAACCACCCGCATACATCTTCCCTCATTACTTCTCAGATCCTATGTTGTAGATCCACTTCTTTTACGTGTGCCATGATCGAGCCTTTCCCTTATTTTATGGATGTTAGTAGATACACTGCGTCTTATAATATATAACTAAACTATAACTCCACCTAAGAAGTTCCAAAATCTTACAATTTCAAATGTTTTGGAGAAAGTCCCCGATGCGGCAATATGTTAACTACAAATGAGAAATTGCCAAGAACAAACTTCCAACTCAAGATCGAAGGATTTTTTCCCTATCGTTTGTACAAAAGGCTACTCAGCCGATGTGCCAAAATTATAACTCCACCCAATGTTTTCCTATTGTTTTCTACTTCTGTGTCACGAAACTTTTTCAGTGTGGTAACATATTACTTCTCATGAGGACAGTAAAGCAAAAACTGCTGTCGGGACTTGGAAAAGCTCAGGTCGTCGCCAAACAGTTGAGCGACGCAGTCGCGCCAGATATGGACCAAATGCACGCCGAGCTGAAGAAGTTCCTCAGGTATTCACACTGGAGTTCAGGAGAGCTTGCGGTGTCCCACCTTGCTTTTCGATAGGAACAGAAGCCGTGTCACGAGAGAAACAAATACTTCTATCAACCCGTCTGATATCACATCTTCTTTGAAACTTAGAATCTCAACGGGCTCAACAGATCAGATTTAATCAACGACATTTTCTCAGATTATGTCAGAATTATACGTAATTGCAAACCCATTTCAATCTTTCTGATTTGAACTGAACCGCATCTATTTTGTCACCGTATTTATGCCCCACCCTGTGGGTGCGCCAAAAATACGGAGACAGCACTTCCACGCACTATTTGAACCGCCTTTTGAAATCAATGTCTCTTTCTCTGCTTCTCCTTTAG
>KZ345139.1:112627-123766 GCA_002352805.1 Teladorsagia circumcincta
CTGCCAACGAGGTTGTTAGGGGGAATTTCATTGAACAACCTCGTTGGCAGAAGTATAACATTTATAACTACAACAATGCCGAGGTTTTACGAAGAGAGAAGCTGAAAAAAATAAAAGTACTAGGTTGTCTCAAAAGTTCGTGCATATTTTTTGCATCTCATGCCACAAGCTCTTTCAGCAAATTCTAATTATGTCCACGTGGGTTTTAAACAGAGCACAACCTGCAGTAATTTATAAGCGATCATGTCCTCCGTAGCCGTCTTCTTCAAGTTCGAAGTGAGAAAAGAAAACAGCCATGTTTTCCGCTCTCTGACTGAAACAACCCTACTGAGTCGAAAACCGATTGAAGCCGGAAGCGACATCTCGATTGCGATGCATCTGTTGCCAGCCATAAGATATCAGAATGGATTGGTCTCCTCTGCTTAGGAGATTACAGCCGGTCGAAGAACCCTCGTTTAGAGAGGCCATCGGCGTCGGATATGGAGAGCCTGAGCTTTCTCGTGGGAGCTAATCCACACGATGTAACCTGCTATGTGGTCGCTACACCTTGCTAATTCAGATGCACTGTTCGTAGAGGTTCTCGCTCCCTTGTAAAAGGGTAGAAGTTTTGCTAAAGATTCCCTCAAATTGACCACCACTGACAGGAGCGACAAGTGCCGTATACAGGGGGGGGGGCAATAAAAAAAAGACATTTTGTATCTGTACTTAAATCGATTTAATCGCACTTCGCTCGATTCAAAGCGAGTGCACCCGACACAGAATTGAAGAGCACACTTCAATCCATAAGAAATTCTTCATAGTTGCCATCTACGTGGGTGGCATCAGAAAAAAATTGTCTCGGAAACATAGTGCACTGGTCGAGCTCAATGGGGTCCTCGACGGATCGTGTACCATTACGAAGGTTTCCGAAAGGCGGGTTCCGAGGGGGTTTGCATAGTTAGAGCTAATGTCCCTAGGAATCTATGCCACATTGAATCGATTCAAGAAATTATGTAAGAGCTTCAGGCTAAGGCAGTTACTGTAGGCCACCTTGAGCTCGACAACGTCGACAGTTGACATCATATTCTGAAGACCGTGAGGGCGGTAAATGAGGGCGTGCACCTACTTATAGAGGGGCATTTAGAGAATATTTTGCTAAAGAACTTCCGTCAACAACGGCAATCTCTGTGAAGAAAAAAGTGCCGAAGTGCGACCTGGGCAAAATGTCTTTTTTTTGGCCCCCCCCCTGTATGTATAGTTTGTTTTCTACTACACCCGTACGCACTTGTTTAACGAAGCCACTCCAGCAGTTGAAAAGCACATGTTTTATGACAACCACACCTCAAATCCCCAAGGGATGGATTGAACGGAAGAGGGTGAAAAGTGAAGAAATCCATAAAGAGGGCGTGCTCCGCCTATTTCGAAGTATAGGCAGATCAACAGCAGAGACCCACGCCGAAACTCCAACAATTGTCCTCAAAACTCGGAAAAGTACACGACACCGAGACCACACGTCTCGAAAATGAAGCGATTCTAAATATCATAGCTCAGCTAAAAGGTCCTACCACATCCAACGTGAAGCAGTGATAAGCCTCTTCCGAAAGACATCTGCCTTTCTTTGCCTAGCCGCCTTCTTGCGGACAAAAAATACAACCTCCACAAGCACCTTGAAATCGACATCGCTGCGTTTTTCAGCTCGTGAGTGCTACGTTTTGGGAGTTGAGCAGCCAGTCCTCGGTAGGATGTTGGTAACAGGTCACTGATAGTGGTGGTTCGTATAATGATGATAGATAGTGAATGTGCTTGAAATAGAGTAGGCTCAAAAAAAGTTCAAAATATGCACGGGCTTCTGAGACAACCTAAGATATGAAATGATCCTGACAAAAAATCAGCAAGTGTTATGGAATTTCTCACTCGCTCAAAGTGCACAAGGTCACTAGTGAAATCGTGCAGATGTTCCACTCACCTTGCACCACAAGAGGGTAAAAACCTGCATGGGGTTGCTGTGATAAAATAGTACCATGCTTTTCGTTTGGGAAAAGCAAGTCATTATTTTTGATGTCCCAGTTGTTGAGGGCTTCTTCCATAGACGACAGGCCATAATGGACTACAGTGTTTGCTATAGCCTTCAATGGATGCGCAACTTGCTTGACCGAGCTAATGGTAGCTAATAGTGCTTCTTTCAGATCATCGTTCCAGTTTTATAAGCCCCTCGTAAGTCCGAGGGTCGGCATTGCCGTTTTGTCGAAATTTGTCTCTCACAACCGCTGATGCTATTCATCAAAGACCTTTAATGAATTCAAAAGATCACATCAAAGCCAAATTTTAGAGTGATCTCCACAAGAGCCATTTACCCGTGCCTCCAGAAATTAAGCTTTACTAGCATTCTCCATGACAAGTGACCCTATTCCTTCGTATGTATCTCTCAAATCGTCACCCACTACAACTGAACAAAATGGTGTTCGTGTGCAATAGGCTGAGCTGAGCCACATGATATTTTGAATTTTGTGCCTATCTCCATAAGGAGTTAACTAGTTCAGAATGCTTAGCTTATTCTCTAATTCAGGTAATCGTGCGCACGAGGTTCCTGATGTATGAACTGTCTTGTTGACATGATTGCACAATTACATTTGAACTTTGATTCTCGATTTATACATAATTTCGCCTTCAATCTAATCCAGCGGTCATATTCTCGAATGCTATGCTTTCTGTATGTATAAAAAGAGCAGGCCATGCTCGTGGATACTCTGGTTCTGAGGAAAATTCTCCGAATTGCATCGAAAATGCTCAGAACATCAAAGCAAGCTCCGTACGAGCACTGAGGGACCGTTCTATTCAGAAAGGTGCAGAATTACAGCGCTAGGTTGTCTAAACATCCGATTCACATGCAGGGTACGTGCCACATTAAAGAAAATGTCAGTTTCATAATGCTCACTGTTTTTTTCACATTTGGAGAATATTGCTCGCCTTAATTCTGAAGTAATGAGAACGATCACGTGATAATCTTCCAATGATTGGGCTATCGTGTTTTTGAAGGCATATAGGAATAATGAGCAGTAACCGCTCTTTTCTGCTTACAAGGAAAGGCTCCCAAGTCGCCATGGCCATTCAAGAAGAGATCTGTACGCCTAGATATGCCTTCGAACGCTGATCTCGAATCTGCCTTGCAGAATTGCTAAATGATTCTATGAACGAAGGTGTGAAGCAAGACAGCGCAGCGGCAGTGGTCGGGACTTACAGTCAAAATATCGTAAGATTGGTCCCTTATTTTAATCACTGTTCTGCTTCCTTCAGGAATTCACTTGAATAGGCTACTCAAAGCCGTCTAATTTTGTTTCTGAAGAATGGAAAACGGTAGAACACGATTAGAACCGATCCTGCGACGTTTCGACCATTAGTCCCGACCACTACCGCTGCGCTGTTTTGCTTCATAACTCCGTTGAGAGAATCGTTTAGCAGATTTGGAAGGTAGATTTGAGATTAGCATTCGAAGGCACATCAAAACTTGTACATCGCTTCTTGAATGCCCATGACAACCTGAGAGCCTTTCCTTGTTAGGCTGAAAGCAATCGGTACAAAAAATATTTGTAATAATAGTAATTTCCTTCCACGGGTGAGGACACTTTCGGTAGGAAACGGAGCATGTGCGCGCCTTTGATCTTGCATAGCCCTCCTTCCTCCTTTCCCGCGAATCTTCGAGTCCGCGAATGGTTTCCCAAATGTGGGTCCGACTGCTACTCATTTGATGAAGGTAAACCATGTAGCGTTATTTTTTGCCAGTCAACCCAACATGCTCTCTGATGAGGTACACTGTCTTCTGTAGAGCCTTTAATCGGAGTCTTTGGCGCAGGGGTCAGAATCGAAAAGCGCTGCGACATTCCATTAAATTCAGGGTGATACGCATGCAGTAGCGCTCAGAAGTCTTCGGTGAAATCCTCCCTCGGTGCTGACTTTCTTTAGCTTAATCAAATTAGATCTAATTTCAATATGTTTTGAATGCAAACCTTCAAGCCAGTATATTCGTCCTAAATGGGAGAAAGTCGATCTAACGAGACAATCAACCGTATGATGTTTAGCACTGAGGCACTAGTACTTTTTCGGTAACTTTCTGAATCGCTGTAGCATCTACTGGGCCCAAGTACAAAATCAGTATGAATTCACTGCCTATTGGGCCAACTTCCTCCATATCGCTTCAAAATTGACCAGTATTGATGGTTTTTTTTTCTGTCAAAGATTTCTTCACCTTGAACCGTGGTGTTTCGTTGACACTCAGGACATATAACTGAATTTGTGCTTTTGTTAAAGGCAGGCCAAGTTGAAAGCACGCTCGCACAGTTATGCACGATGCTTTGGATCATTACGTTGTCAGAAGTCGAGTCGGTACAGTGCAGTTGCGTATCTCGTACACAAAACCTAGAACCTATCTTTACACGTAATCATTCATCACTTCTCGAATTTTATGCTGTGGCCACTTTTATTTTACGGACTACTTCTACTGGGCCTCCGACTTGTTCCACGTATGGCAGTTGACGCTTTGAATCAAAACGTTACGGTTAATTCCCCATACGGGCCTGCTGCCATCGCCGCCGAAGATCATAATTTTTTCCCGTCACCCTGAATGACGTTTTAGCTCCAGTCAAACTGTAAGCAGATCCATTCTATTTCCTGTAAGCTCGCAGACGGACAATTTCACATTATTTGAGAAGTATGTACGAGTGCAGACGTATCCATGTACAGTAGCGGTCAGAAGTTTGAAAACTTTTTTGTTTTCGATCTTACGCAGCCATTAAGCAACAAAGATGCCTCAAATTCACAAATTATGTGCAAAATCAAGTGCAGAATTCGACATGTAACAGGATTTCCTAAAACCGGACATTAATTTTTGAAAAATACAGTTTTTTCGGAAAAGGGCGCGTCGAAAGTTTGGAAACTCTGCCATTCCAAATCTAATTCGGCATAGTATCCCTCCAATCTCAGTGGGAAATTAGAACTTTGTAGGTACCTATGTGATTTTCATGATGGGATCATTTTCAGTGACGCTGAATCAGTTATAACATCTTTTTCGGAATCTGAAGTGGAGTCCAACAGCTTGTTAGCTGAATCGAATTATTCGGTTAAATGTTCTGCTGGGATATTGTTGTGACTATATGCGAGTTCTTTCCTATGGTGTACAACGCAGTTATGTTTCAAATCTTGACTTGTTTCCTTCATTACAGCAATTTCGTCTAAGTTTTGTAACTATGAGAAGGTAGGCCTGCATCGGATCATAGTCTTGATAGAAGATCCATATTTCCCGGCCAGTTCTGACCATCAAATGGAAGCATTGCATTCTTCAGACTATCGTTATATTAAGGCCATCCCACATTTCGCTGGACACCAAGAAGGGAGAAATCGCTGACACTGCTCCACCATTTCTTGACCGCCGGGATCTGTTACCTAAAATGAGGTTTCCAATTGACAGATGACTTCACAAAGTTTGTACCATCATTCCCAAGAAGGCAGAAATTCGACTCATTGCTGAGCACAATTTTGTACCTCTCGCCTTCCATACAGGTCCTGGGTGAAAGCAAGTTGGACCATCCTGCTCCGAAAGCCCAACAATGGCCCCTTTTTGGGACATCCCACAATATTCGCCAGGTCCCAGCGGATGAGTAGCAGCACATCTGCTTGTGATCGACTGAGAAGAGAACACGAAAAAATCGTTTTTCGGTAGATGGTGCTGAGAGATAAGACCGGCCGACCAGTCTTCGAAGTCTCAGAAGAAAGTCCAATATCGTCGTGAGTGTATTTTTGTGGCTGCGCCGTTTTCTCTACGTTTGCTCGATTCTGATGAACCTAGAAAATTTCGATAATAGCGATTTTGTAGAGGTTAAACTAATGAGGATAAGCATTTCCTCGTACTTCGGACTGTGGGGTCTAGAGAAACCTTTGCAATGAAAGTAAAGTTTTCTTTTACCGTGAATTCGCTTCAAAATAACAAAATACTCAATAATCATGCTTAAGTTCACAAAAACTTGCAATTATTGTAGAGAAAAAGTATAATAACGACGAAAACCGAAAGTTTCCAAACTTTTGACGCGCCATTTCTTCAAAAAAAAAAATCTTATTTTCAACTATGGTACGAGATTTTGGGAACTCCTGTTGCGCGTCGTATTCTGCTTTTGATTTTGCATAAAATAAGTGAATTTGAGACCATTTCGTTGTTTATTGGCTTCGCTAGATCAAAAATAAAAAGTGTTCAAACTTTTGACCGCTACTGTATATGTATTTTAAGACTTCTGTATATTCCATATCTGCAACTATGCTTGTACACACAACAACACCTAGTCGTACTAACTTCGTCTTCTACTACGAGAAAATGCGGGGAAACCTCTAGTAGGATAAAGGCTAGGGATATGAACGAGAAACCACTCGGAAAAATGGAGAAGTTGCTTTAATGAACAGTCAATTTATTTGCTGTTTTCATACTTGGGCCCTGTTAAGGTGTCAGCGACCCTAGAAGATTGCCGACAAAGAATATCTGCTTAACCTTGTACAACATACGGTTGAGTGTTCCGTTGAATGCTCAGGTTTTTGCAATAACCTTAAATTTACTTTGTAACTGGTCATACTCAAAAGTATCCAAAGATAATTTTTCACTTTTCCTATTCTTCCATTGAAAGCGAACATACTTGCTTGGTGGAGGAGGTTTGCCTCCGAAATGTAGAAAATTTAAACTAATTTGATCAAACTAGAGAAGTTACCGCCAAGCGAAGGGTTTAACCGCAGACTTTTGAGTGCTACTGTGCATGGCAACATCATAATTAAGGACCATCCAAATATCATTCACAGCAGCATACACCTGAAGCAAATGAAAGTCTCCTTGTTCATCATGGCCACTCACAAATGAAGTAATTGGTTCCAAAGAACCCTACAGACCCCCTCTTACCTGTTACCTTAACCTCCCTTCAAATTTTCATGTCGTGCTGTTCAAAAAAATTATTTTTATTCAGCCTGTGTGTATTTGTTGACACTCACCTTTAGTATGTGCGACGAGTGTCCAAAGGAGGATGCTACAGGGAGTTGGGAGGATGGGAGGTATGCATAACGCGAAAAGCCGGGGGTCCCCACGAAAGTGAGCGAACTCATATGTCGCCGCGGAGCAAATCCCAAACCTTGCCCAGCACCACCTACAGTGTCCGGACTCGTCTCCTCTGCCACGCTCATTGTTTCGAGCAGGGTGAAAATCGTGTCGAGGACGTGGTCGCATAAATGCGAACCCCCCTAGAATCGAGATCTCGGTGCGACCCCTCTAGTGTTGATTCGATGTCAATAAAAGATTTCGTCTTCGAATTAATATTAGAGCCCAAACTTCTTCAAATTTTCTTCTTCAAACGATAAGAAAAGCAACTAGCCACTAGGGAAATGAGAAATAGAGCCAAAGGGTTGAATTAACAACAACCAATAAAAAATCGGTAAGGAAAACAGAGCATACACAAAATCACAACAGCCGAATGTATCAGCGCCGATTCAACGGCAGCTGCGGTGCTGTTTGTCTCTTGGTCGTATTTGCTGATACCCTGCTCAAAACAACCAGAAATCACACCCTCTTTTAACGTGCAGACTACTAATTCCACTGCTGGCCACCGAGAGAGTACGATCCCCCGTTGCTACTTGTAGGAACGTAGGGTTGACCCTGCCCCATGTTTAGCTCCACTGTACTACTACTCCACCTTCCGCACTTCGAAGCATTTTTTGAAGATCCATCACGGAATAACTATTTAAGAATTAGCTTCTTCTAGTCAAAGAGAGTCTGCTCTCTGTTGTAGTTGACAAGGAAATCCGAATGCTGACAGCTCTATTTGAATAAAACGAGATAAAACGACACCTCAGAAAGACAACTTAGCTGCTGCTCAGTCATTTTGGCGGCGCCCACTTGTTCAGCTTTTCACTGCACCAACGCTCTTCCGGAGCTGTAAGATTTTCTATGCGCTTACTTTTAGCCCTGGTGCTAGCTATGGCACAATTGATCCCTAACAGTCTTTTACGGAAATTTTCAGAAGGGCGTCGTCAACAGCAAAACCATGCTCCTGACTCCCCTCATCTTCTTGATGGAATACGTCAAGGCTAAAATATTGGGGAGGGTGCTGTGCTGCGCTTCTATTGGTGCTTCCTTGGCTCCATCTTTGAGTGTTATTTCGACAGGTTATGGAACAGTACTTCAAACATTGAGCATATTGAAGTAAGCTCTCCCAAACCATTGTCTTAACACCATCAGTTCAGGCCCACAAAGACTCCAAGGTTGCAAGTCATATTCAAATTCACACATACTGAAGGAAAGAAGATAGGATAAGCTCGTCAACGATAAATAGGGTTTTAGATCTACTAAGAAATTTCCGTATTGAAAAACCCCCTTATCTCAATTCTGTATGGCATCTCGAAACCCTCATTTTTCAGCAATCTAATGTAATTTGCTCCGCCTGTCTGTCACGATGTCTGTCACGGAATTCTCTTCTTCCTGGGGATCCTAATGTAGAGACCCAATCGAGGTGTGATAGGTGAACCAAGTCTCGATAAGTACAAAACATACATCAGCCAACTGGAGGCCCGCCCACAATTAGTGTGGCGTGCATCGGAATGACAAAAGTTTCAAATTTGGTTTCAAAACAACCGAGGGATGGGGGGAAGATGCGTGAAGGTGTGTACCAGTAAGCCAAATCGAATTAGGGATACTCACCTCCGATGGGCGGGGCGTTCTCTATAGAAGCGGTGCTTCATGAAAAAAGTCATAACCTGTTTTGGCGAAAGCTTCCAGAGCAGAGGTTCCCTACAAAAGACGGAAAGTTCCCTTAAGCAAATGGCACTGCAAGGTCGGCCACTAGATGACTTAGAGACCGGAAAAAAACGTGGATTGAGTTCAGAGCAGGAGGGGAACATAAATGTTAGTGCTGGACGTGGCGTACCTCGGAGTGGGCAGTGTTTGCAGCTGATCCTATAATTCGATTCTAAGAAGTCCCGGAGACTGGGAAAAAGTGGATAGGGGTTAACGAAGGAAAGGGGTTCAAATGCTATAGGTGGGCGGAGCATGCACAAAAGTTGGTGAAGCTCGCCACGAAATTTCATAACTCGGTTCTATGAAACCTCGGAAAAAGCGAACAGAAGGGAAGTTGACAGAGGAAAGATGTCATCTTGCTGTCGGTGGGCGGGATATGCATCAACGGGAGCGGGGTTTGCCACAAGTGTCTATAGCTTTAAGATCTCATAACTCGGTTCCTACAAATCCCGAGGGCGGAAAAAGTGTGTAAGGGTTGTAGAAGAGTAGAGATCAACAGCCTGCAGCGGGAACACGCATCGAAGTGGTGGAGTTTTCACAAGAATTCATAATTCGCTCCCAAGAAGTCCCGGAGACTGGAAAAAAGCCGACAATGATTAATGAACAATGATGGTCAAATGCCATCGATGAGTGGGGCATGCGACGTAGCGGGCGGAGCCCAAATCCCGAGTCGCAATACAGTCCAGGGATAGCACGAAGACTGAGAAGAAAGCATATGAAACATAGCCACGAAAGTCGAATACTGGTGGTGCATCGAGCTAAAATTGAGAAGTTTGCCGAGCCGTTCCATATCGCAGCAGAACTTCTGTGCGCGCAACTGCGTGCGGCGCCAACTGGTTGAAAAATAAAACTTTATGTGAATTCGTTCAGGTGTTTCTGTGGTTTTGTCGTTCGCCGTAGCTAGCCGCCTAGCGTGAAGCAGAGCAACCATACAATCAATACATTCACTAACACGTTAGACGAAATCATAATGTTCTCTACTTCACACTTATAGCAGGTTGTCCCACAAGGTCTGGCCGATTTCCGACAATTCATTTCTCCATGTTTTGTGTTTCCTGAAAAACAATCAATCGAAAATGCAAGCATCATAATAGTCACGGAAATGCTCATTTGCTAGGGAACACATGAATGCATTTCTCCCAGAACGAGTGAAGAGATGAAGAGATCGGAGAGGTCGTTTTCGGGATTATTCATTTTCTTTCGTGGCTGCTGCCTGCTTCAGGGCACTGTGGAGTGGGCAGAACGATGCAGTAGTGTCAGGGAATGCGATAGATGTGTTATCGTGGTCCGGCCAATTTTTCCTATAGTGGGCGAATTATCTTTGAAATGTAGGGTCGGGCCCTCATTTGGAGGAGGGAGATTTCGAGACGTTTCAAACGATTCTCCCGCGCTGCTGCGGCCAACATCGGCCATATTTAATGGTTACCTCGCAATGCCTGGCATAAGAAGAAATGGTTCTAAAACAGGATATCCAGCCAATCCTACAAACCGCGGGTAATATCGTCTTATGAATATCGGGCTTTGATTGAAATGGTGGGTCCCCGCTGCAAGGTAGCTAGGAGATGTACCGCGTGTTCTTGTTGCGGCGCACTCATGACTCTGGTGCCCGACTAAGGAAGGCTCTGCTTATGCGGTCGCGGAATGAGACACCTGCAGATGCTCAGGCGCGCTTCTCCTCTCTCACGGTCAGTCGACGTTTACTGATTAGATATGAACTTTATTCTGATAATCCCGTTCAGGTTTCGATTAATGGATCATCGGCTGCGTGCAGATGATTGGTACACTTTCCTGGTATCAGGGTCCGGATGCACTTCCGACTCATAGCGTAAGGGGTCTCATTGAAAGTGACTAGAGGCTCACGATGAGGTCGAACTTTGCTGCTCGTATCATCTTTGCCGATGCTAATGAGCCAATAGCTCAGTGCCCGATAGGTAGGAAAGAGTGGGGCAATGACAGCACTGATCTTGCCTTCTGCGCTCCTTGCGAAGCCGTCTGTTAAATGGTCACAGGGCATATTCGCTGGCAATGGTCGTTGGCCCGGTCTTCATTTCGATTCTTACTCAATCATATGATTTTCTGAAACAACAAGGCCAAAAGTTCCCATGCGATCATCATAATGCCACTTCATTTCTCGAGGGCACTAATTTGACGTGAAGAAAACTAATTCGAGAAAAAATCGACCAGGAATCATGGGGCAACCAATCACGTAGAATAGCAGAACTAGTCGCTCTGAAACTCTCTTCGTTTACGGTCTCCTATTGTGGAAACTGTTTTCTTCAATTACATTATAGTCTCTGCTTTCCGATATTTTTACCAGATACACATGATAAGAATATATGTACATATAT
>KZ345140.1:0-13282 GCA_002352805.1 Teladorsagia circumcincta
TACATACATACATACTAGATACATACATACATACATACATACATACATACATACATACATACATACATACATACATACATACATACATACATACTACATACATACATACATACATACATACATACATACATACATACATACTACATACATACATACATACATACATACATACATACATACATACATACATACATACATACATACATACATACATACATACATACATACATACATACATACATACATACATACATACCCCGCCCACCGCACAAACTCCGCCTACTTGTATCCTTTATAGAAATAGGAGAAAATGCACATGGTTGATTAATTGGTCATACTCATCCATACTTCAATATGAACGCTGTGACCCGACAAATTCGACCTGGGGATGTTGCTTCGAACAGCCCCGCCCGTGGAGAGAAGTGCTAGGTCTGTCACTGTAATGGTCCCGCCACTTTCGCGCCTCTAAAATGTGATAAAAATTCATGAAACTCGTCCGAACACGCTTCCCAGGCTCGCGCGATGTAGGCTGCTGACGAAGAAAACGTTTTCATGTTTAACTTCGTCGTCGGTTCCTTCCTTTTTCACATAGTGGTAAATCACTTGCTAAAACAGTGCACTTCAACTTTGAAATTGGAAATTTGCAAATTTGATTCTTCGTGTGGAATAACCACAAAATGGTCCAGAGGTGTCATTTTGGGTATCCGTTAGGAAGCCCGTCGCGCAGTGAAGTGGCAGAGATGCATAGGGATCAGTGAATGGGACGCATCGCGTTCTGTGTGATGTGGAACGAGTACAGTCCATTCAACTTGACGCAAAATCGCTGCAGTACGCGCTGCGACTTGTCCGCTGGACCGTCTGCGTCCTTGCCTTCTCGCCGCGCGGCGGACCTCCTGTCAGGAACCCTCTGCTTTCCAATCACTGTGCACGAAAGTTTTTCGAAATGTGCCCAGACAACACTTTATTTCGTGTTATTCACGTTTAGGCTTAACAGCAATGAATATGTGTATAGCGACTAATATAAGATGAATTGGAGTAGCAGCGAGTACAATAATGGAGCCTATATCGAAGTCGTCATCGAATGCCATGATCGTGATATTGGCACAGAGCAGGCAGGCTCGCAAGATATGCGCTTCGCACATCTGAAAACTAAAACCTAAACATGTACGATACTTCACGATTTCATTTCGTGCTCAAAATTGCAAGCAGTGTTCACAAATGTCTGCCCGCGGGCTGCATGTCAACAGAATCGTCCAGGTACTCGGGCTACTGGTCGTGGCCGCGACTTCGCGACTGCAGTGGACGAGTCTGCGCGCGCGTTTGAAAACAAACGCCAAAAGGCGCGAAGCCGGCCCCTTCCTTTGGAATAGAATTTTAATAAATGCGCGAATCACCTTAGTTCCTACTGAAATTTTTTGTTTAATTCTGCGATAATGAGCTTTGGAACCAAATTCATGCTATTTTCTATGAATAGCTAGAGCGAGTAGGCGCGATATCCGCCTCCCACATATTGTGGACTGCAAGAAATTCGCTGCTCCAACCGTGAATTCGAGAACCCCGCGCCCTGAAGAGTTGCCGCGTCGCGGCGTCGTGCAAGTGGCCGCACGCGGCGATGCAAGGACCGGACAATCTTGTTGACCGCTCCTAAAGCCCGCGCCACAGACATGTCGTCCGGGCATCAGATTTTGTTCCGCAGCTATGGCCTTGGTATCAGGCGAACACAAGCTATTCGCTTTTTTTCTTGAGTTTCATCGAGATTTTGAAGACCCAACTTATCAGATCAGCCAATTGCTGAAGTCTAGTAGTTGAGTAATGCGGACGAGTTGTCCGACCACAACAGGATGTGGCAATTTGAGGGTGTCGCCCAAGAGGCCTATCGCGCGGCCAAGAAAGAGAAGCAGACGCTTCAAAGGGCGGGTCGCAGTGCTGTGTGATATAAGACGTAGTATGGTACACACTATTTAACCTGACGCCTAACCGCTACAGTATGCGCAGCCACTTGTCCTTTGCCGCGTCTACTTCTCTTTATTCGCCGCGCGACGGGCCTCTTTGGGGACATCCAGTAATTTGACTGTCGCCGGTGGGATGGGAAACCCAGAAGCGATAACGGTCCGTCTTGTCTCTGGGAAACCTACCATATATCTCCACGAGTAAGGCACAAAGAATCTTGTTTCCGATCTGTTATCCTCTCTTCGTACTTGTAATCGGAAAAACTAGAAAGTTCCATAAAGTACAGTTGCTAGACATCAAAAGCGTCGAAGACTAAAACGATTCAACATACCTCTACACTTAGACATGACAGTATAACCAAGAACACCACAAGCATGTTGAAAATAGCGAGTAGTAAAGGTAAAAGTGGATTTTCTGCAGCAGCAGACCAAACGAGTATACAAATGACACACCACACCTTCAAAAACATTCAAATTGAATACTTTTTTTATGCTCTGGGTGTAGAGGTATAGGAGGGAAGACTCTTCATCCTTGGTTAAAAGGCGACTCGGTGATGAGGGCTGTGTGATTAGCGGTCTAATTCCAAAGGGCAGCACAGTTTTCTTCTACTAGACCGTTGCGCGCAAATCGCCCCCTTAAAGGCGTCTATGGTTACAACCTTCCATATGAGCTACAGAAAATATGGGCTGACATCTCAAAGAGGCGAACTATTGCATGTTTGCGCCAAATGGTTACCCAGATACGATGTCATCAGGTAAGACGGCTAAGGCCTTACAAAGACAGCTTCAACCGCTTCAATTTTTCCGTCGGCAGCGGCCCTCTCATCACATTGGTGCCTCGCCTCTTCGGGCTCAATCTCTCAATGCCTTAGCACAGTCGCATTACGAACGTGAGCAACATCAATGTCAACATCATCAATGTTAACGCTCTCTCTACTAGACGGCTAGATCCAAACCAGTGGATGGGTGGCAGTGGCGACATCGGCGTTGGGAAGGCCATGCCATATCGCCGGGTTAATATCCTTCGCTGCGAATGCGTGTCAGTTTGCCCTCTTAAGAGGTGCGCTTGTCTTTTCACCAACCAATAGTGCGTTTCCCATTCTTCGACATTATCATGGAATTATCCTTGAATCCAATGGCATGTGGACTGGACGAAGTCGGTGTCCCCCAAGAGGATCACCGCGCGGCGAAGGAAGAGCACAGAAGCGGCAAAGGATGAGTCGCACCGCATAGCGATTAGGCGTCAGGTTAAATAGGGTGTACCATACTGCTTCTCATATCGCACAACACGCGCTGTGACTCGTCCTCTGCCGCGTCTGCGTCTCTTCCTTCGCCGCACGATGGGCCTCTTGGGGGACACCCGGACGAAGATTATGGTGAATGTTGCGTCTCACCTCACATATTGTGAATCTAACATGGCTAGGGCGCTCATGGGCGCTCATGTCCTTTGGGAGGGGGACATCACAGAAGGGCCGATGGTGAGTAACACCAGGACTAAGCCTAGGACAGCGGAGGAACACCAAGGGGTGTACATATTGCTCACTTCTTCCATCCAGAATCACTGTCATTGCCCAAGGCTTGATCCCAAGCACAATAATTGACTCATTAACTTGAATGTCCCCCCTAAGGACATGAGCGCCCGCTCATGTATCTGGGGTGGAATATTCAAGTTAGTGAGCCAATTGTTGTGCTTGCGACTAAGCCTCAGGCGGTGACGGGGATTCTGGGGGAAGGAGTGAGCAATATGTGTTCTCCTTAACGTTTCTCCCCTCTCTTGGGCTTAGTCCTACTTTCACCTGCCATCGGCCCTATTGTGATGCCCCCTCCCTCAGAAAAGAAACATGAGCGTCTGGCTCGGCCTTGACGATGAAATGCTAAGTCGCTATTGAAAAACTAAACACCTCTTCGGATGACCTTCTTTTCTTATGGATGTTGAACGATGGCCGAAGGGTCGAGTACTGCATCATTTTTCTAGTAGCCTCTTACAGTCACCATTTCTCCTTAGCGTTTCTCCCTTCGATAGAGGCTACCAAAGCGCGCAGTGTAAAAAATCCTACGCTAGCCTTACCTGGTCGGATGCGCTTACAGTTTGGTAAAAGTGCAGAACTTAAACGCCAACGCGTCGTCCACCAGATTGCACCTCGCGTTTATTTGTGTAGAAAAATACGCACCCACTCGCCTGGGGTAAACCAGCGTACGATATCAGGCCAGGGTGAATATGTATCGAGGTGAATTTGGCCGACACGCTCGCCTATCCCTTCCCTTCAACACTGCCTCTGACCTTTCGTTCACCTGCGTGAACAACTCGTTGAATCTCTCTCCACTTGACACATTTCCAAGTAGGGAGCTGTAGAGCTTCAAAGATAAACGATCGACTCGAAAAGGGGGGTATAGGTAATTGCAATAGCAATATTTCGCTATTTTCCCTATACTTTATTCAGGCCAACTTTCCATAGATATGGAACCCGTAATCCTTTAGGGCCCTCCAAAACTCCAAATACCATTTCGTTCCCTCGAACAGAGGCAACTACGCTCCATTGTCGAGAATGGATCTATGTAGGCATGAGGTCTTCTCTGGACGCTCGTAGCCTGGGGGAGGGGAATGGAATGGGTAGGTATGTTCAAAACAGAGCCGATGGTAGATGACACTGGAGCTAAGGCCGACAGAAGTGAGAAACGCCACGAGAACATAAATTGCACACATCCTCAAGTTAGCCAGTTGTTGTGTTCGGACTAATGACGATGATTGTGGGGGAGAATGTGAGCAATACGTGTACTCCTTGGGGTTTCTCTCTTCCCCTGAACCTAGCCTTATGCCTACATAGATCTACTTACCATCATCCCCGTTGTGATGTCCCCTCTCCCAAGGACATGATCGCCTCGTTCCCTAAACTGCCTCCTAAGTGCTCCAAGTGGCTCACTCTTTTGGATGTGCCCCCCTCGTGCCCCCTCTTAAGGACAGGAGCACCGAGTACGGTATTCCAGGGCCTTTTTTAGAAAACAAGGCATTGTCTTCCACTTACATAGGTTGCAGCAGTGTGGAATTCGTGAAGTACGTGATACGTTCTCTGGGATGGGCTCAGTTTTTACTCACCAGTTCTACCACCAGTAACGCAATGGTGAATTTGGGTTTTTCATTGAGGTACTCTCCTCTGACCGCCACCGATTGCCTCGATTCACCGATCAGAGGTGTTTCTCGCGGTTGCTGATCATCCATCATAAATGCTGCTGTAATTATTGTAAAGCGCTTTCATAGTGTTCTGGTGGAAGAACTCCTCACTCACGTTTTACATCTGAATTATCAGAGGATCTCCTTGCGGCTTCAAGGGCGAATCGTGTTCGTTCCCATTGTGTTTTATCGAACAAACCATAACCTTGCTCTTCCTGCATATCAACTACATCATTTACTGGAGTAGGTACACTGATATAAGCCCAAGGCTACCATGGGCTTGTGGCAAAGAAAAGTTCAGTACCCTGGAGCTGTTTGGGGTGGGACAGGTACGTACTGATTTTCCATCGTCCATTTTTGCCTTCTCTTTAGAGCGGCTGCCGCTGGCTGCCTTCTCTTTGCTTGAACGTTCCTTGCCATTTTTTGGAAGAACTTCGTCATCTTTCGGAGGACTCAACCCTAAACACAATCAGGATTGGAATTTTGTGATCAAAGCTCATCATAAACACGGCGAATTCCGAGAGAAGAGGCTCGCCAGTAGAACAACTCACATGAACCCCCACCAACAACCGTGTACTGGCGAAGCATCTGACGTCTTAAGAATGACTAGAGCGCAGATCAGTTCAGGAATCATTCCTTCATTCAGAAATCATTCTCTGTTGGTTGTTGATAATGCTCGGTTTGATTCCCATTCACACGGAAAACAACCAACGGAAGTTAAGGGGCAAATCCACGATTTGCTTTACTCCCTAGCGGTAAAGGCAACGACTACGATAGATTAGTGGGGTTTGAAGGAAACGAGGAGTGCCCAATGGTACAGCCGAAAAGTCCTGTATGCAAAAGCATGTCCTTGTAGAGGACATCGCAGCAAGGCCAGTGGTAAATGACACTATGTCTCACTAACCTGAACACCCCCCAACAGCAGAGCGCTGCGAGACCTCCTAGTTTGGCTTGGTTTCGCTCATGGACGGGCAACGGTTCAGACGGCAGACGTATGGACGAGTATACCGCAACGTCTTTGGTGGTACCATGCCCAACCCTGCTCCAGTCGAGTGCTCCAGTTGTCTCGCTGCTGACAACACAGCTCCCTCAAATCACGAACTAAACTAGTGCGTGGATCGCTTTTGAGTGTCAGAGTGCCCTTCGAGGAGGACGGACTACTGGGACAACGACGCGATGGTTTGGTGTCTCCAAGCCAGACAGAAGACTGACGAGTAGGACGTCGGGTATTTGCCGCCAATAGCCGCCAATAAACGTGGGTAATTATAATGCGTAGTTGTTGTGCCAGGGTAGCTCGGGGGGGGGCATGGCTGGGGCCCGACTAAGGCGCTATAGGTTTTATGTGTGCTGTTATGTTGTGGGGTGTCAGCCGGGGCAAGGGAGCCTTTGGCTCTTGGGCTGGTAAAGCCTGGGACGACAGCGGGCCTTGCCCCGCAGGCTTTTGTTCCAACCCCTTTCTGAGTTAGGAACCGGTGAGGCCCCGGGGAGCGGAGGCCATGCTGGGAGGGAAACCAGCGTGGTCCCCGGGAAGGGCCCGTAGGATGACGTGTGCCTGGGAAAGGTCGCGAGGGCCCCGAACCACCTCGATGCGTCGTGTTTGATGGGTTAGGAGGGCATCGCTCCCGAACCACGACACTGCCTTTGCCCTCACTTCGGTTAGGTTCTCCTTGTAGACATACCTGAATCTCTTTGGAAATAGCAGCGGCCGGTAGACCTGCGCTCTGAAGTCCGATTTTTTCCTTATCGTATGATCCTGTGGTCTCAAGAGTTCTCCGTCCCTTAGCCCTCTCTTATGCTCAATTGGACGGTCTGCATGACGACACGGACATCTTTATTTCTGATCTTGTTCAGTCGCATCTAGTCATAACCTCTTTTCGACATTTTTGCCTTGGTTCAGTGAATCTGATCACATGAATTTTGCCTGCTGGCCAGCATTCCTCGCCGTAGAAGTTGTAGGCCTTACTGCTTTCCCTTGGAGTACACAGGATTCTCTGCGGTCGTCGGAGCACCGACGACCGCAGAGAATCCTGTGTACTCCATTCACTTCATCCATGTCACATTTATTCTGAGCTTTACTGCTTAGACCGCGCTACTGTCAGGAGCTTGTTTTTCCTTCAGTTGGGAAAGTCATCTATTAAGGGTTTCAGAAAGTTCTGTCGTTTCTCGGCCCCTAATTCCAAATGCATTTGTCTCGGCTTACCCAAACCTTCTGAGGTGAAATAAAAACCGAGTAAACGAACCTTCTGCTATAAGATGCTTCTTCAGTTGGTACGTTTCCTCAGAACGCTGGAGCTCTGGAAGCAATGAATTGAGTGGAGGTCGTTCCAGCATCATGTTGGGTTTTGAAGCATTTCTCTTTGAGGGAGCTATCGAGGTCCTCGGGAAAGTTGCACGTAATATGTAGGTAAAAAGTCTAGCGAGAAGGATAGTTGCAGCACTGATCCGTAGGCCAGCTAATTCAACTTGGGCTGGTTTGGTTGTGCGATGTGCGTTTGAGCCACCTGTCAGGGATGAGTCATCCGTTTTATAATGAGGGATATCAGGCAAATGAGCTACAGTTCCGAGAGTATTATGACGTATTCTCAAGAGTACGTCCCCACTGTAACAGCTCAACCTGATGCGGAAGAGAACATGGCCAGCCGCTGACCTCATGAATGTTGCCATAATCCACCTTCAGCACAGTTTAATTTCGAAAAGTTTATGGAGCTTGATCGATCTCTTTATATCTATAGTTCTATCTATAAGCGGTTAAGCAACACGTTCATTTCCCGAAGAGTTCCTTCTTCCTTTTAGGCTCAGCCTGCGAGACAATACCCCACCCGACGACGCCAGCGCCGGTATGACTTCACTCCCATGATCCACATTCGAATGAAAATAATTCAGAAATCGTCTACTGGGTCACGCGTACGCAGGCTCTACTTCTGGTATTGGTCCACCTCCATCTCCATAAGATCTATAGTACAATAACTATCCGATTTTGTCGTCCTATGGTCCTTGGGTGGCGGTAGTTCCTCTGCAGCAGGGGAAAATTGTGTCGAGAATGTGGTCGCAGAATTACGACCCCCCTCGAGGTCTTCGTACGACCCCTCTAGGGTTGATTCGATGTTCATAAAAACCTTCTCCGAATTTATTTAGTGAAACCCAAATTTCTTCAAATTTTCCTCTTCAAACTGTAGCAAAGCAAGTAGCCACTAGGGAAATGAGAAATGGACCAAAGGGTTGAGATAAGAATAACCAGTATGAAATCGGTAAGGAAAACAGAGCATACACAACATCACAACAGCCGAGTATAGATCAACGGCCGATTTAACGGCAGCTGCGGTGCGGCATGTCCCTGGGTCAGATTTGCTGATACCCCCGTTCAACACCAAAGGAATGTACACCCTCTATGGAAAGGTTCCATTCCCCATGTTCGAATCTTTTGCATAAATGGTGGTCGGGTTAGATAAAGCTAGGCCCGCTACTCCCAGGCAGCATCAAAATTGCTCTGAACACTCCCACGCAAGAAGATAGGGTCTGTCAAACTTCGTCGAGACAGCGCCGTGGACGCTGAAATTTCATGCGAGCTTTTGCCACTCTAAAGGCAATATCTCTCTAACTTCCTGAGCGTTCAAAAAATGAAGATAGTTCCTGAAAGCGGAAAGTAGCCCTTTCTCATAGTCTATTTGCTTTCTTTCCAAGTCTCTTAACTAAGGAGATATTTGCATCGAGGGTCCATCCAGTACGATCTTTGACCGCTCAAAAAGTCGCTTCCTTCCTCACCGTTGCAGAAGAATGGGCGTGATCGTGGGCAACACTCGAACTGTATCTAGAATATATCATTTCCAACGTAAAAGATATGAAAAGGGACAACCGACATCGCCCGCTTCCGTCTCGGTAGGCGCCATGCATCCGACCATCAGTCAGAGCTGTACACTCGATTGAAAAGTGTTATATGATGATGAACTGTTGACAGAATTTGTATTGTATTAGGTTGGTCCCTGAGTTTTGCAACAAATCAGCTAAATTTCGATTTTAATACTTGTACTATGCTTTTGATCCATTCATCCAGCATATGTACATCATCAACGTCTACAACCTATGTCCAACACCATAGAAGCTGTCCGATGCCTCTCCCGTAGAACTCCGTTGAATCCTGATCGGACACCACGAGGTCAGTACCACCAGATGCTCTCCTAACTCGCGCTCGAGACCACCCTCTAAGGCGTATATAAAAAACTCTTCGTTCGAGAATCCTTGAAAATTTCCTGGAGTTTCTTAGCAATGGGTTGTTCAATAACGTCATAAAAAGTGGACCGTGTGTTGCATTCCTTTCGTATTAAAAGCGTTGCAATCAGCTGTGGATTATCGACATCCGCATTAACCGCTACATCTGTAGGGGGGGGGGGTTTCAGAGTCCAGCTCCAGCTGTTCCACCAAAAATCCTGAAAGTCCCAAGTCAGTCCAGTTAAACTTTCTTTGGGCTAGAATACCGCCGCTTGTTTATTTGTTAGCACTGTACCCACTCCTAATGGTTGGTAAATGTGAATCGAGGAAACCATAGTAAGTCGACTTGAACATGATGATGTCAGATCATGTTGGGAGCTGATTAGGGCTCAAGGCACTAGGAAACGAAACTCTATATTCCTCGAAACTCTATATTCCTAGATTTCTACAAGTCTTTGGAGTTGCCTTAGTTCTGTCTCCTTGTCGCATAAGAATTCAAAAGCGAATGACCGATAGTTTATTCAGATCCCTTTCAATCAGAGTCAGGTAGAGCATCGTGATTGCCAGTCACGGGGTGGATGAAGTGTGGATCATCTTCAAATAAAAAAATCAACGCTGAGCATAGTGAAGCACCGGTGCGCTATGAGTTTATGAAGCGTGCCCTCGCCCATCTTCTGACTAATTCCTGGAACATCAAGACGTGGGGAGGATTCCAAGCGGTACTCGTTAAAATTAAGGGCATGGAGAGATTTTTGCGAAATTTGTTTTTGCGAAATGAAAAGTAGCGAGAGAGCGAGCTGATCGATTGTTTGGAATTGCAGAAGAGGATGCTTCTCCATTAAACGTGTTGCGGAATTACTAGAGATCTCAACAAAAACTTCTAGCATTCAATGTGATTTGTTGCAAGACTTATGGACCCACCTAATAGTAAACACGTTTCGTACACCTCCTATAATCTGCTGACGGCCTCATTTGTCTAGGGCTTTCCTTCACCATTGTCAATTTTGCGACAGCGTTCCTCATAACAGCATCATCTTGAGCGAGCAGGAAGAATATTTTCTCGCACATCCTCGGTACACACTCTTCCTTCTATCTGCACCACGATGCCACTGATGTGCTCGCTGCCGATCCTTACAGGTACCACCCCTCATAGCCCACCCTGACAAGTACGACCCCTTGTCGATTATTTCCTCGACCGTTGTTCACCCTGCTCTGCAGTTGCAAATTTACGCACTCAAAGGCAGATGACACAATAAACTGGTCGTCGTTGAAGAGTTGGTAAGAAGTGCAGTGAAGAAAAACTACAGTACACTACCAGAAACCCGCGGCATGGAACTCTCATTGTGGCAGTAGCTTTGAGACTTGCGGTGAGGTGGTAGCTAGGGTAGAGGCGAAGGAATTTACCCTGGTAGCCTGCACCACGCTAACAAACATTATTTTTAAGTTAGTGTGACATTACATAGACAAACGAGAAGATATGATAGCTTCATTCTTTTAAAATAAAAGCCAATCGTAATGATAGCATTATCGGAATCCAGCACAATTCTGTAGCCATTCAGATTGCGGTGGACGGAGGAGGGAAGGCCGCAGAAGGATGGTTGAGGACTTATCATGTCGCCACGGAGTGCTTTTTGCAATGTATGTGTGCACCTCAGCTTCAAGGAGCATCCACCTTCATAATTCAGGGTGGCCAGAAACTACGGTAACAAGAGCGTATCGCATACATTCAGAAATTAAACAGTTGGAGTTGCGGGTGTAGCTTGTGCATATTACAACGATGTTCATTCTCAGATTTTACCACCCAAAACTCAATTAGGCTGGATTGTTAAAGCCTCCAGTCCTTCATGAGATAACGACTCTCCTGCTTCGCCGAGGTTTATGGTGGTGTTACGTCACAACGCGAATCAGGATCTTGAGGAAACCTACAGCAACCACCATTGGGAAACACCAATCGTTTGAGTGCCAAGAGCGATTGGATCTGACTCGGAAGAGAAACGTTTGTATTAGTAGCAAGAACTTATTGAGAAAGTAGGCGCGAAGCAGCAATGGACTCTAGCACGTTCAACAAGTCGTTCGACTCCCGTGTTAGCGATCAGATGCACTTTTTTAAGACATTTTTTGCAACTAGCCGTCAGAAGACATCTCACCGCGAAGGCACGTTAACGTGGAAAATCTCATCTCTTCAATGTTAAGAAAAAACTGAAAAGGAAATGGAGCTGGACGAAGGTATGTCTCAATTTAGTATTGTCAACATTTTTTACTGATGAAGTATTACTTTAGTCGCGTTAGTTTGAAAAGATAAAACGACAAAAACTGCATTTCAAACAAGTCAATTCTCTATATCTCACACATCATTGAGTCCGGAAACAGTGAAGGTTATTCCCGTGATCAAACCGAAAATCACGTCACTTTTGACTTTTGTTTCACAGAGTATAGAATAGAAAGGAGAAAATTCTCTCAAACTTCTTCTTGCTCAATTATTTCTTTGAATTAAGGGAAGAAATAACAACTTCATTGAACATTTCTATGGAACTCGGCACACGAGAAATTTGCGCGGGCTTTTGACAGCTGAACTGCTTAGAGATTATTGGTTTTGCGAAGCGGCCACCAAAAGTTCCCTACCCATATCTACAGGTTCACGCTTTAAGATTGGTGGTAAAAAAGAGCACCTGCTGCTGACATCATGGAGAGGTTACTGGATTTAAGAATTCGCTTCATAACGCCGGGAACGCTTTAAAGGCCGTATACCGTCACAAAGTGGTCAGCCCATTCACTGGAAGGCTTCCTTCTTTTTTCAAAGCATATAGTGGTATTCCGTTTATTACCCTTCAGTGAACATGGTTTTGCTTTCCACTTGTCTCTTTCCAGTCGTACAGATTTTTCATGACCACTCCATCTTTTTACCGTGATTTCTGGCCACCCTGTAGACACCTCCCTTATTCGAGATCAAGTCATTTGTAGGATCGCCTTTAAAGCACTAACGGCTTCACATCGCTGAGGATTTGCAAGATGGTGTTACTTACTGGAGTAATGAACTCAATTCAAAGGTCTACCATTGTGTCGAATCATTACGAAAATTCTCTTAATTACCTTTAGCCTTAGTCGGTGCAGCTACTCGACTTCTTTTCTTCTTTTTCTCACCCTAAATTAGCTGTGCTAATTTTTGAAGCATATGTCGTCGTACGTCGTCAATGAGTTTGTCCGCGAATGCCCAACATTACCATGGCGTCTAAGTCACAAAAGCTCCAAAAGATATCCCAACATCGTCAATTTCAGTCAGGGTGAAAATCGTGTCGAGGACGTGGTCGCAGAAGTACGACCCCCCATAAAATCAAAGTCTTGACACGACCCCTACTATTTGATTCTCTTCCGCAAACGAAGAGTAGTGGTAGTGTAGTGGTGAATATCCGCGTCTCTCATTTGCGAGACCCGGGTCCAATTATTGGCCGGAGAGAGTTTTGCAATCCCACAAAGAGTTGTCATGCCAATGCCAATGTTTGAGAAGTTCATAGAAAGCATCACAACAGCCTGTATCTACCAACGGCCGATTCCGCGACAGCTGGTGCGCAGTTTGTCTCTGGATCAGACTTGCTGATCCCCTCTCAAAACCACCGGAATGTAAACCCTCTATGAAAAGGTTCCATTCCTCAACAACCCTCCGAACAGCACTCGGTCGGGTTAGATAGAGCTAGGTCCGCTACTGTCAGGCAGCATTGAAATTGCTCTGAAAGCCTCCACGCGAAGAGATAGGGCCTCTCAAATTTTGTCGAGTCAGCATCGAGGACGGTGTATTTTTCATGCGAGTTTTTGGTACTCAAAAGGCAATATCTCTCTAATTTCTTGAGCGCTGAAAAAAGTGAGGACAGTTTCGGAAAGCGGAAGGATTGCGCTTTCAGAAAGTTATTCACCTTCATCCCAGGCCTCTTTTCTGAGGAGATATTTGCGTCGAGGTCGATCG
>KZ345140.1:20508-35468 GCA_002352805.1 Teladorsagia circumcincta
GAAACGAATACGCAAATACCTGCGCATCCAACCTCGCACTCGCCACGACGGCAAAGAGGCGGTGCGAACGTTGCCCGTCCGCACCTCCTCCGTCGTTAGTGATTCTCCACGTTTTAGCGGCATTTGTAGGTGAGTTTTTGTTCAACTTCTATTCGTCTATGTTTGGCTAGGACTAGCGCATCGTCCCATACCACAGCATCCAATTTCCAGAACCCTCATGGCACAGTTGCTTTGAGGGTACTTCACTACCATCCCAGGTTATCTCAATAAGGGCGAAGTCAAACTTTGCGAATCGAGCGATTCGCTAGCGAATCGCTCGATTCGCAAAGTCTGACATCGCCCTAAAGCACTAGGTTTGTCCATTACACCGACGAAAGCATCGAGAGTAGCACTCTGCATCTAAGGCAAGAAGAGGTCATACATACATATTGATGCGCAGCCGCATGTCACATAAACGATATCGCAAGAAATGGCCGAATCGGCCTATCCAGCCTTGCTTCTCATTATGTACTCACAGAACCTTGCTTCACCAACTTCCACTTTTTCAGACATCTCGACAGGCTTCTTGGGCGAAACAGATTCAAAAACCAAGACGTGGCGGAAAAAACCTTTGAGGAGTCTTCGCTTCCACAGGGTCCATATTTTAAGTTCTCATATTTGCTCAGCATGCTACTTGCAGAAGAAGATGCAAAGTTCATAATTTTTGAAATGACTAAAATAAAGACTTTGAGCTGAGATGAAATGCTTCGAAGACGGAGGTCTAGAGCCGCAATACTATCTGGACAAGTTAATACTACTTTCCAGCGATCTCAGCAAACTAAATGCGACCTGTTGACCTCCTTCTACCGATACATACTTTTTCAAAATGGCCTGATCTCCTAATTTCTTGAAACCACAGTATGAACACGTCCCAGCAGAGGGTAATGTGAAAACTTTTGTGCAAAAACGGAAGGGATAGCTATCTTAGCGCTTGTTCACTTGGCAATCAAGCGATGTTTAGCAGTGACGATATTCATATTATCATTCATTCTGACAATATATCCGAAACATGTGGAACATCTTCAGCTGGTTATGGCTGTGGCACTTCTGTAAAAGGATTTTGACCGTTTTGACTTAGTTTTCAAGTTCTAATTCTTATAACCAAGTAAAACACTTCTTTATTATTTTTGAGGTTCGTAGTCTCTTCTGTGCGTGATAACATTTTGAAAGCGACCGATTTAAACTTCATCAAAAACTGGCCGGTGGTAACGCTCATGGAACGTTCTGTGGAAATGGGTTCTTGTAGTTCTGAATTTGGTTTCTGCTATGGGCACAATCGAAGTGAGGTCACCTCGGACCGAACTAAAATTATGTAGATGCCATTCTTTTTATTCTAGAGAGATTTGTGAAGAAGAGAACATGAAACTTAACAGCTCAGGTAAAAACAGTTGCTCATGCAGTAACCACTCATTCCACCATCGTAACCCTTTCCAACATTCACTCTTTAACTGGCTCAGCACCTTCGGCGGTGGCCACGTAACCCTCCAAAACCATGTGTTGATTATGGGTAGATGAGGGAGACGAAAAAGGAAAGGGTAATGAGCTACTAGAGCAATTTTGAAGAATTGAAAATGTTAAGGAATTCTAGGCTGTGATTTGATTCTGCGTAGACCCACACTCCTATACTTAAACTGCATAAGCTCAAACTCTCTTTAACCATCCCCTTTGTTTTGAATAATTGTGGCTGTTACTTTATTGATTCAAAGAAGGGCGCTCATGTATTTGGGGGGGGGACATCACAGAAGGGCCGATGGTAAGTGGAACTAGGACCAAGCCTAGGACAGGGGAGCAACGCCAAGGAGAATACATATTGCTCACCTCTCCCATCCAGGACCGCTGTCATCGCTCAAGGCTTAGTCCCAAGCACAATAATTGGCTCGCTAACTCGAATGCCCTCCCCTCCCCCCAAGGACATGAGCGCCTAAAGAAGTAACTTGCTAGGTATATTGAGGCACCACCACCACGATATAGCTTTCATGTTGAGTCCACCTTTTGATTGTTGGCTGACCAAGCCATCCACATTTTTTAACAGTCGCAGCAGAAAAAAATCCATGCGTTCGGATGGAATTTTCAAACAGAATCACATTAGGACAGCTCTTCAGCAACAATTTTTTCCTAGCAATCATTTCGGGGCTACTCATTCTCAGTTTGAAAGGGAAATACAAAACGCACCACGACATCTTGGTAAACTCTGTTCTTCATCAGAAATAGGTGTTAATAAATGGTGCAACTCGCTCATGATGGAATGAACTGAACAATGAGAGTTACAGAGAATTGTTATTGTGATTATCCAATCGTCCAATCTGGATAACGATCGTACAATGGTCTCATTCCCATGTGCTCCTCTGCAACACGGTGAAGTTGTGATAGAGTATTTCTTAACAACCGAAATATTGAAATTCTCTAGCAAATAACTGCTTTTGCGTTAATCTGTTTTTGGAATGCCATGAGCTCGAAATCTGATAACAGTTCGCAGCAGCATTTGGAAAGCGAATGTTTGGCTCTCTTGGGAAGACGTGCACTTTCTGTGTCGGGTACGATGCTGACCTGCTAATTCATGAAAAATAAACGATTTTTCAAAAAGGATTTGGATTTCATACCTTCACAGCAGCTTGATGAGCGGCTCCATTTGCTTACTAGTTCAAAGAATTGAAGAGTTCATCACTATCCAGTGAAATTAGTTTAACAATGATAGAATTTGCTCATTCCCACGTACGACACGTTCTTGAAAATCTTTAGTTGAATGAGAAATGCTATGTGGTGAAATTACCCTTTTTGTGCATTCAATGGTGCTCGGCCTTAGCTTACCTCGATTTGCAATTCTAAAGCATTGTATTGCAAAGAATCATTGATTCTGCTGTTCCGGGGAATGGACCTTTGTGCGTTACGATATCGACTCCCAAAATAGGTGAAATCGTTTACAGACCTGTCCAGCTTCTGTGCAATGATTTCGCTCCTTCAACTATTCCTGAATTGTGTCTTTCAGAACTGTCCCCCGAAGTAAGAGAACTCTGCTTATGTCTCAAGGCTCTTATTTCAGACAAAAATGCTGTTATGAGGAAAATGTTTGCCTCAGTCGTGACTCATATCCGCATCTCTTGCTTCCAGGCAATTGCGCTGCCAATTACAAAATTTTGGTAGCGTTTTGTGATAACCCTCGCAACGCAAACTGCGGCGTAAAAGAGCAGTTATTCAATAAAAGAAGTCAAAAATGATAGGATCAGATAGAGATGTCGGCCTTGTGGTCTACTGCCGATATCGGCCACCGGCTCATCACTTTATACGTGTGAGTGCTGATACGCTATGGTATCTTTGCATCGAAGCTGGGCAGGGTGAAATGTTACTCAGGTGGTGTAAGTGGGAGCACTTGCCCGGAAAGCAAGAGATTTGAGTACGAATACCGACTGGTATTGCCATATTTATGATGACAATGATTTGTGCACACCTTTTAAAGTACGTTTCAAGTTAAGAGCAGTAAATAGAATAGTTCAATGTTAGTCACACAAGAAGCAGAGGTACAGGTGTGGCAATGAAGATTAATCTAGAAAAAGTGCGCAGAAAAATGGTACACTCATCTCGTTAATGGACTGTGAACGAATTTGTGCCAAAAGTGGCTACTTGAGGATTTCGCGACGAAGATACGGACTACAAGATAAGGGTATTGCATACAAAATGCAATTTATTTATTTATTTATTTATTCAATGCACGCGTAGGTGCGCTGACACTTTTCAATAAATAGGCTCTCAGTAACACGTATTGATGAATGAAACTGAGTCTGCCTTAGTGCACCAGGTTGAGGTTGAGGGCGTTCAATTGTACGAAAGAGAAGACAGGGACGGCATAACACTCAAACTAAAGACAGAATTTGAGCAGACTATGCAAGCTTCAATTTCAAAAATTCAGTATTCTGTCTTCAGTAGGCGGATAGCGCTAGGGATAGCGCCACTCCTCACAGATAGCATATGCATATGTGAGGAATCCGAACCTGAATTTTCGGATGTTAGGTATTCCCTACCCCTAACAATCCAGGCTCAGACCCGCCAGCACTTTCCTTTGGTACATCCTCAAGCTAAATCTGTTCATAGGGTTGCTGTGACAAATGCTTCTCAGGTAGGACTTTCTCCTCGTACTCGGAAAGCTCTCGTCTGCCTATTACAAATTAAAAATAAACGTTGACGGTACTCATATCGAAAGTGCCACACGCTTAGAAAATGGGCTATCTCGGAAAGCGCCAGTTCTAGATTTGGACCTCACTGGGTTGCTACAAGTACGTACATTCGCCTTGAAGGCACCACATATCCTTGCATCGCCGCCTGGATACCACATCACCTAGTGCATACCTAATTTTCCTTATTCTGCTCTGGGACGCGCTTCGAAGTGATTCTCTCGGAATCGGTTTTCAGGTGTCTATGTGAAACAAGTTTTCTGCGTGCAGTTGCCCTGCGTACTCAGACAGCTTTTGAAAACAAAGAAAGTCCGGATTTGAGTCCTTTTACGGAGAGTTATGGAGAGTAGGATGGAATGCCGAAGGTGAGTCATAGAAAGCCTGGGCCAAACGAAAACATTCGCTTTAGAACACAGCAAGCGAAGGTTCAAGGCCAAAAACCTTCAATAGTTTCTACAATGAGTCTGAATTTTTGCTGCATAGATTTGATGTATACCCTTCCAGCAAAAATGAAAGCAGAATTTTTTCGAAAAAAGGATTGCAATCCACTGCTACAGCCACGCAAAAAATCACTGATTCAATAGTTTGACCCTTAGACTACGAGTTTTTTAGAATTGAGTTAGAAAGGTGTTCTGCGTTGCAACTATCCCTCCCAGGAACAGACAGCCATCTGTAGAAATTTTGCTGATGTACGCTGGCCTTGATTTGGAATTTGATCTAGTGACCATGCGCGCGGTAGCGGCCCGTCTTGTCATCACACCATTTCCGCTCGGATGATTTCTTTTGTTTAATAAATTGACAATTCAATGGGCATGTACAACCACACATTTTTACATTGATGAACTCTTCATTTATCGAAATTTTTACAAAAAATGTTCGAAAAGGTCAACATTATATGGTCTATGAACGGTACGGAGTAAAACATGATATGCACAACGGCGCGATGCGAGCAGCACACAATATTTTTGAACGAATTTCTTTCTTTAACGTCGCGCAGTATCTACATCGCCGACGAGTTGTAACTGCAATAGAATATGCCCTCAACGTTGATCACCTTCCTGGAATTTTGGATGTCCTCAGGATGAATCGCTTCTATTTCTGACGATTAATTCTCGCAGTAAGAAAGAAAAGCCTCTGTATGTGCACGATTCATCCATCAAATGGGCGCTCCTGCCTCTATATCCCCTGAAATTGTGGTAGTGTCTTTGACTACAAAGTGGGACACATGTGTCCCACCAGTAGTCAAAGGGTTAAAGGCACAACTCAGGGACGAATTTGCGGGTTAACCGCGATCGATAACGGATGTGAGAAGGCATTGTTGAGTGGAACTGGAAGAAACAGCGAAAGGAACCCTCCACGAAGCCTTATACAGGAGCCCCCTCTCTGCCTGTAGCATCTCAATTAACCTTCAAGGGAGCTGCAACCGGACGAGTTTTCCGAGTGCCGCAGAACGGTGGCATTTAGCCCGCAATTTGGCATACTATCCAGCTGATTTCTGCTGCTAACCAGCTTTGCCTGGTTGTTTTTAGCAGAACATCAAGAGTTTATACGTTTGATCATCTGTTTGTTGATCGTTGATCGTTTGACCACAGCTGCGGAAAACACGGCCTCGCAGCTCAGGCAGCTTGGTTTAGAAGACCCTAGCGCCTTTATCAGGGGATTTCCTCGCACGGGACTGCCACATCCGTGAATGTCCTCCGGGCGCTACCTACCAGGCCGAGGAGGTTTGCTCACACGGATTCTGCCTGGGGTATAGCTTTGATCACATTAATGTTCTACTCCATTCTTATCCAATGTTGCTCATGGTACTCGTATTTCATTTTTCAGGATGAAGATGTATCAAATCTATGTCATCATTGAAATTATCTACCGCCACAACGCGCGTGGAAGGGAACCATCGAGAGAATTCATGCGAGACAGAGACGGAGACTTGAGAGAGCCGAAACGAGCATTAAGCCGAGCGGAAACCAACAATCATTCGTTTCTGAAAACTTCAAGGGAAATTTTAATGAGCCTCCTGTTGCTTATTTTGGGGCCACTTCCTCTGTAAATTCTTCGATTTAAAATGTTTTCTTCCTCGCAGTTGAGAAGGTTTCATCAAAATTCGGCCTGCAAGTGAGAATTTCATAAAACCTTGCAGAGAAACTATTTTTAAAACAAGCAGTGGAAACTAAAGGATATTTATCAAAATTTCCTTTGGAGGCAAAGTTAGGGGTTTCTGGTCAAATTGGGCCTGCACCTGAGGGAAATGCAGTAGTGTTGCTCAAGCAGTGAGCATGTATACAAATGTCGGGATGATTTGACAAGGGCGAAGTCCCGAAGCTCAGGATGTAGCATTGGCCCCGCCCATTGAGCACGCCCGCAGTTCAGCGCTATTCGAGATCTGCTTTTATTCGGGTGGGAAGAAGCACCAGTGGTCAAGAAATCACGTTGCGCGTGATCTTCATAGTCAGTGAAGTTGTGCGGCCGATAACCACCGTCAGTTCGGCTCCGAGTGGCCGCGGGCGACCACCTTGACGGTTGGTTGTTGGACCGACACATGCTCACGAAGGGCCAACGAGTCCACGAAGAGACAGCGATCGCAGAGACAAGGCACAGAACAAAAGTGAAGAGACTGTTTTTCTATGTTGCAGAAAGTGTCAGTATGGCCGAAGAAGATGAGAGGTCGTCGAGGGCAAGTGAATCGAAAAAAAGGAGATCACCTTGGTGAGTTTTGAGGATGAAATGGATAAGATAGCTAAGGCACTACAGAGCATAATAGAACGGTAAGCCAAAGGTTCATATGAGCACAGAAGGTCTGTGAAATACAGAGAAACGATTGAATCAGCATAAAGGAGCTGATTCAAAATGCTTGCACCCGCAAAAGCAGCAATGCTGACTCCAGTCAGCATTCTGACTGGAGTGAGCATTCCAGGGGCTGGGAGGACCCATCAATGGCGAGAAATCTTCACGGTGAGAACTTACAAGGGGAGGTCGTTATGGGCGTAGAGCGCTTTCTGAAAACGGTTTTTTTGCATCATATAGGGGCATGTGCATGAAACACAAAACTGTGGTCCATTTCCGCTAAATGGCCCTGTGAATGCCAAAAATGGCATGAAAATCATTTCTTCAAAAATGGCCGCTTTTGCCCGTTCAACGTGGAGTCTTTTGTTCCCGGCGTCAACTATTGGCATAGCGAAGGGCTCCTGCAAACTGCCTAACGAAAATAACGTGAGGTTAGGCCAAAAATGGAATGCTGCCATAGTGCGTGCTGAAGAGTGTGAGCAGTTCCATATTAGCGGTCGGCAAATGAAAGAGGTGCAAGCGTCGGGTGGTGTAGTGGGTAGTGATGCGGGATGAAGCTGGGTGGATGATGATTCGGGTCCCCGTAGAGTCCTGTTTTTTGCATTTTGTGCGACACTTCCACATTGGCACATAACTGCACCAACACCAAAGCAGGTGTCTTATTCGTGACCGAGACCATTGGTAATCATGGCTTCAGTGCCAAAAATAAATGTCATATTCGTAATCAGCGCACGAATTTAGCCTTATAGCCGAATTTTGGGGGATGCTCAAAATTCTGACCTAACTTCGAAAGGTTGAACCATTACTAAAGCCCAGCAGTTCATCATCGACGGCCGTTGACTTGGAAACGAGCACCTAGCCATGTTCTTCGGGATATGAGAAATCTTGCCCCTGATTGACAGCGAACTTTCAAACCAGTGATCGCCAAGAAGTCACGCTCAATATCAAAGCCGCTTGGATGCTCCTCCTCGTGGAGTGATAGGAGGGATCCCCGGTCATGGGGCTGACTAGGCTTCTTGTCAGTAGCAGAGGCATCAAGGATCGTCACGGATGTGAGAGGTGTCTCACGGAGAAAACTGCCATTTCGTATCAATCACCAAGCCTTCTGCTAGCTTTCCTCAATGAGCTCGTTTCAAAGTCGACGGCCCTCTATGTCGAACTGCTGAACTTTAGAAATGGTCCAACCTTTCGAAGTTAGGTCAGAATTTTGAGCATCCCCCAAACTTCGGCTATAAGGGTAAACCCGTGCGCTGATCATGAATATGACATTCATTCTTGGCACTAATGCCATGTAGTGCCACAATGACGCCATTCTGACGCCACTACTTTTTTCGTTGATTTTCGGTCGAAACCTTTCTTTTGGGATTATCAATGGTCTCGGACACGAATAAGACAACTGCTTTGGTGTTGGTGCAATTATGTGCCAATGTGGAAGTGTCGCCACAAAATGCAAAAATCAGGACTCCACGGGGATCCGAGTCATCATCCACCCAGCTTCATCCCGCATCACTACCCTATACACCATCCGACGCTTGCACCTCTTTCATTTAACGACCGCTAATATGGAACTGCTCACACTCTTCAGCACGCATTATGGCAGCATTCCATTTTTGGCCTAACCTCACGTTATTTTCGTTAGGCAGTTTACAGGAGCCCTTCGCTATGCCAATAGTTGACGCCGGGAACAAATGACTCCACGTTGAACGGGCAAAAGCGGCCATTTTTGAAGAAATGACTTTTACGCCATTTTCGGCATTCACGAGGCCATTTAGCGGAAATGGACCACAGTTCTGTGTTTCATGCACATGCCCCTATATGATGCAAAAAACCGTTTTCAGAAAGCGCTCCACGCCCACAACGACCTCCCTCGTTAGAAACAACTGGCTATTTGATGCCATTTTTGCAAGCGAACGCATGCCCTGATCCTGGTATCTTCGAGACAGGGACAAGGAAAACTTCGAAGAGTTTTCAAGGCGGTTCCGCAGGGAATGCTGTCCAGTGATCAGGGATGAATACACACTGATTGGATTATTGGGAGATGATCATGTAGGAGTCGCGCTATAGGTCTTTCTATAGCCTGCCGTGAAGCATAAAGAGTCAAGGATTTGAAGCATTCATTGAAAAACTGGGTAATCTCTTTGAGCCCGAATTCACAACGGCGAGGATGCAATTTTTAACTAACCTACGGAATCTAAAAATGCGACCGGGTCTCCTTGCTATCCCTGGATAGTATTGTGGCTTAGGACTTCAGCCCCGTCCACCACAGTGACACCCACACCTGTGGCATTTAACGATCGCTTGTACTTCAACCACTGCTGGCTTTTTCCGGCCTCCGGGCAGACTCTGAACCGATTCAAAGAACTTCATGAAAAACCCCGCCTATTTTGGTGCAGGTTCCGCCCACTGGTGGCATTTGACCTTTTCTTTCACGCCAACCTCTTCACATTTTTTCCTGTCTGTAGATTGCCTCCGAGACGATTTATAAGCTTCGAGGCGAACCACGCCCACTGTGGTGCATGCTCCGCCCGCCGATAGCAGTTAGCCAATCCACTTTTTTCTCATTCTCCGGGACTTCTTGTTGTTGGAGACAGGCGAGTCATAGCTTCAAACCAAGAATTTCCATGTAAATTTCAATTCCGGAGTTCTCAACGCATTCAGACGACGCGCGTTTTGGATTTTCGGTGGCATGGTATCAGACAAGCAAGGCGTCGAGAAGCATTTCCGAACACGATCCACTCACATTCTCCCCTCTAGAGGCCGGAGTTCATAGAACAAGCCAACGACTGTATTACAAGCTGAGTGCGAGAAAGTTGTTCAACCTCCCCGACAACTTTTCTTCAAGAGAGGAATACTCTGCTGCCACACTCTCCACCACAAAAGTCTTCGCCGAGTAGAAAAAGTCAATGAAAGACCGTTAGCAATCAATCCTACAGAGAAATAAAGGAAAAACGATGAACTAGATATAAAGTACTGAATGAGCTTAGCGTTGATCTTGAAGCAGCTTATCTGCTGTTGAGGTTCAAACGCGCATTCAAGTGACTATTACATTTTTTCAAAACGGACGAATTTTCTATCTATTCAACAGCAGATTTGAGAGTTTCTCTACGACCTCTTTCTAATCAGTTTCAAAATTATACAATTCAACAGCACTTGAAAATTTCATTGATTAACGAGGAAATTTCGTTATGAGTGCAAGATTTCACTTCTAAAGCAATAACACCGTTCGAACTCGTCCAATCCAAAAAGTTCATGAGTCATCATAAACTAGAAAATTTGCTCTACTCAACGGTTAGTGGAACTGCGCAATACGTTCATTTGAATATGGATAAATGGCACGTCGAGGTTGTCGTGCACCGCTGAAAGTTACTCTCTTGTTGCATTGACTTCCATTCAACAGCTATAGCTACATTTGAATCCAAGGAGGGTTACAGTGAAACGTTACAACGTTGAAAATCTTTGAAAGCCTCGAAAAATGGTAGTTAAAGCGAGGAAGTATCGTTATCGAAGGCGATGGTTGAGTCTTGAAACCACTTCGACACTACAAAAAGCAGCAAAATTATGTCACCTCAGCAGCTTTCATTACACTCTGATACTTCTTTCTAAAAATAAAGTGTGAATAGAAGTTACTAGGAAAGTAGAAAAATCAAATGCAAAGATAGCGAAGCAGATTACAGTCTGGAATGTTGGAATCCAAGAAAAAATGAAGGATTTCTCGCTGGATAAGAATGCATGACGACACAATACTCACAGAAATTCATATCGCTGCAATAATGCGAAAAGCATTTCAGCGAAAAAAGGAAAAAAAGTGAAACGTTGAACCTCAATGGAGAACAAAGGTTGAGAAAAACAGCGAAAAAGTAGATAGTGAAGTAATAAGACTGTGTAAGTTATGTATGGAGTAAAGGATCAAGTGCTAAGAGTTGATGACCGATTAATGCTGGATAAGCCTTACCCTCTAGTTACAACTAGCAATTGTTAATGTAGTCAGATGAATGCCTCATGATCGAATTGGTGTGGCTTGCACATGAATACTCCATTCAACGGCTATTAGCTACTTTTGAATCCACAGGAGGGTCAATGAAACGTGAAAACGTTGAAAGCTTTGAAAGCCACAAAAAGCCTTAAAAAATGGTAGTTGAAGTAGGGAAGTATTGTTATCGAGGACAATGGTTGAGTCTTGAAACCAGTTCGACACTACAAAAAGCAGCAAAATCATGTCATCACACCACGTTTCATTACACTCGCTGCGACACTTCTTTCTGAAAATAAAGAATGAATAGAAGTTAATAGGAGAGTAGGAAAACCAAATTCAAAGATAGCGAAGCAGATTACAATCTCGAATGTTGGAATCAGGGTCAAGCGAGGTGTCGAATAAAATTTCAAAATACGCCCCCTCCCCCAGCGCACCCAGCGACTGAGGTCCAAGAAAGACTATCGACAAGCCAAGGATCGAAACGTTGATCAACTGCCCCAAAACCTTCCCTCGAAGAAAAAAACAGCCCTTCTGCCGTACCCTCCATCATGAATTTCTTCACCAAAGTAGAAGAAGTCGAAGAAAAGCTATTCACAATCAATTATACAAAGAGACAAGATGGCAAACAAGAAATAACTAGGAAATAGACATGTAGAGGCTATAAACCAGCTGCGAACTGATTCTGAGTGTTGGCCGTGGAGCAGCTTGTCTATCACGTCAAAATTTCAAAACATTTTCAAATGACTGTAACTTTCTTTAACTTGGACAAATTTTCAATCTAGGGGCGGATTTGGGAATTTTTCGACGAGATCTTTCTAAGCAGTACAAAATTTATGAAAATTCATAGTGCTAAGGATAAGGATACAATTTAGGTTGATTGACGAGGAAAATTGGTGATGAGTGCGGGTTTTCACATATTCCAAAGCAATAACTTCCTTCAAATTTGTCGAATATCAAAACTTATACGTCAGTAAAACCTATACGAAAACTAGAAGGTTTGCTCTATCCATCAGCTTTTAAAGCAGCTTAATACGCTTAGTTTTTGAAAAAAAAGCACACGTCGAGGATTCTTGCAAAATTAACGGAAAATGAAATGAGTGCGGCTTTAACACTATTGAAAGCCATAACTCCGTCCAAGCTCATCCTTTCTGGAAAGTTAATACGTTATCGTAAACTAGAAAATTTGCTCTATCTAATGGTTACTTGAACTGCTTGATATCTACAGTATTGAAAAAAGGCCCTGAGTACCGCCAAAGGTACCTTTTTGCTGAACTGACTATCTTTCAGCGATTATAGCTCCTATCAGTAGCGATTATGTACAAAAGTGGGAGCAGATTCGCAATCCACGTGCTTTCTTCTTTCAAAGTTGTGTAAGATTGTTAAGCTAATGTCATCTTTAACATTTACGCGCTTGTGAACTTGACGCTCAAGACTGCCTTTTCTGTTGAATAATGGATCCCTCCCTGCCATTCACACGATACCTTTCGAAAACCTAGTCATCTTTTCCTGAGTTACTATTTTTTCCCTCAGGGAGCTATAGTTGAAGCGCGTGCAACTGATTTCGCCCACTGAGAAACGGGCCGTGTGCTTAAAGCGAGGGAGTGAGATAAGATTGGACTGGGTTTTTGGTGGGAGTAGAGATGCTGAATAGTGCCCCAGTGGCGAAAAAAGCAAAGAAATCCGTCGACAACGCGCAAGGTGGGACCCGGTCCTTTGCCCATTGACCTCCAATAATGGACGAGCTAACAATCGAATAAGAAGTCTCTTGTACATGGTAAACCGATAGCCACCATCATACCAGCAAAGACCGGTAACGCGTTCCATGGGAGAGCTATAGGATACGCACTCACTCTCAAAATGATTATCGAAGACACTGTGCTGGGGGGAGCTCAAGCCGTGGCGGAGCTTAGAAAGGAACAGCAAGCCGAGCACGCTGCCGCTAGCGCAGTTCTGGCTACAAAAATGCCACATACCGCTTTGTTAGGCCCCTGACTGCTGCTTGCACTAGTGCAGGTTCTTCCACGCTGCACACACTTTATCGTAATCTCTCGCTTTAACACCCCTTCATACTCGTGGCTCATTTGGAAGATAAAATATCTGTGGTAAGTTGGGAATTCAGGATTATTCAACTCCGTCATAATAAACCAGTGTTTTGGAGTGCTCCGACGTACGACTCCAAGTACGACCCCCTCTCTGTCGACCTGTCGAGGATTCCTCAACGCTTGCTTGACCCTGCTTGGTACTGTAAGCAGTGCATCATATTTTTCAGAAGCACAGTTAACTCTGTCACACTTACATTCTAGGGCACGGACCACTTGTTAGTTCATGTTGGTCGTTATCATTGTCTGTCCCTTACCATCCATCCGATCCCCCTTCCATTTCTTGCAAGAGCCAACGTTTCGTTATCGCAAGAATGCTGAGTTATGGGCAAAACTTTCGCTCCAGCCGGGATTGGTACGCGGATTTCTTTCCGGGCAACTGTGCTCCCGTTACACCACTAGAGCACCATTTCACTCCAATTCAGTAAATCCATTTCAGCTCAACAGCATTCACACGTATCCTTCCATTTTATAAAGCGCTAACTTGGTGTGTCGGTTTGTATGTATGTATGTCCATCCCTAGCCCCGTTACCTCAAAGTGGTGGGATGGTGTAAACTCACTCGATGATAAGATCACTCATTGTCGCCGGAGCAATGACGTGGCGATTGAGGCCAAAAACGGCCCCCTTTTGGACAGATCCACCTCCGGCAGTAAATTTACCGCCAGTTATGGCTAGGCGGTGAGGGATATGTCCAGGCCACCAGCGTCTATGAGTGAAGCATTACGAGAAGTACCCTCAGTTCCGTGCAGCCACCGTCCTTCCTGGCAGAGAGGACAACGGCAGAGGGGAAGAAATTTCACGGAAAGCGATCTGTCAAATTGTTTCATTAATATTGCTAATATTCAATCAACACTCGTGGACTTTCCAATGATGCCAGAATAGACCAGTTGATATCAGAGTTGGACAGATGTGCAGTGGATGTTACGTGTATACAGGAAACGCTGAGGCATCAGGCAGGAGCATGGAAATGGCATACAGGCCATGGAATCATCTTGGGAGGAAGCTCGAACAACGGAAGAATCGGCGGAGTTGGCTTTGTGATAGCCCCACATCTGAGATCGAGAATATCCTATCATGAGGAGTTTTCTGAGAGAATTGCCGTGCTTCTACTTGATAGGCAAAAATACCACGATGAAGATAATATCAGCATATGCACCCACTGGAGCGTACGAAGACGATACCGTAGAAGAATTCTATGATGCGCTGGAAAGAGCAACGAGAAATTCCCCAAAGGAACTTGCATTGTTTGCGCTGGCGATTTCAATGCTCACCTAGGCCGAGGAGATCTTGATGAAAACTTCGTTGGACCATTTTGAATCCCAGGAAGGAATAGTCGTGGAGAAACTTTAGGTCAATTCTGTGAACGATCTCAACTAGCTGTGGCAAATTCGTACTTCCAAAAACGCAAAGGGCGCCGATGGGCATACACCGAACAGGCAAATGTTTTATGAAATAGGCTTCTTCCTGACCAATTGCCTGCGACTTTTTCGTAACGTTACGGTCATCGGAGAATCGAATTCCAACATAGGCTCGGACCACCGACTAGTCAGAGCAACAGTTGCAGTGAAAGCAGTGAAACTAAAGGAAGAACGAAGACGACTAGCTGCGTACCACTCGCGACGAATTCGATATACAGTAGCGGTCAAAAGTTTGAAACTTTTTTGTTTTCGATCTTACGCAGCCATTAAGCAACGAAGATGCCTCAAATTCACACATTATGTACAAAATCAGGTGTGAAATAAGATGCGGAACAGAATTTCCCAAAACCAGACAATAATTTTGGAAAATACAACTTTTTTGGAAAAGGGCGTGTCAAAAGTTTGGAAACTCTGCCATTCCGTATCAAATTCGGCATAGTACCCCTCCAATCTCAATGGGAAATTAAAAATTCGTTAAG
>KZ345140.1:60003-75939 GCA_002352805.1 Teladorsagia circumcincta
TGCCCTCAATTTTTTACGAGTACTGCCCGGAAAGTCCTGCAAGTCATGCCACACCGAGGATTGACCAGAGGATGTACGAGGGCACGCTCTCCCCATCCACGGTACAACGGCGCTCAATCTGCTCAGCTTTGACTTTTAAATCTAGAGATGATCCGCACTGCAACCACCCGGTAACCGGCAGTCACGAAGCTCTAACTGACTTTGTTGAAAAGGAATCTGGGTGGACTATCGATCATTTGCCAGAGCAACTCTGCTGTGACAAGGAGACAGCACCGTGGTATCTCCAAAGACTTGTGAAGATCCGGAAATATGGAGTTTGGATCCCAGATGCAATGAACCCGGATCAGCTTTAGTAAACACGATCTGACGTCGTCATTTGCAAGTCGACTTACTATGGTTTCTCCCATTGACCATCCATCGTATTGCAGTTGATGAGGAGAGGCTATAGTGTGAACAAATAAACAAACAGCGGTAGTCTAGCTCAAACGCTTTAGGAGTTCTGACTGCTGAAGTACAATTTCGTCCAAGTCAGGCCTTCCCGGATTTTCACTGGAATACGAGAGGAGTTAAGCACTGGAAACTCCTATACGGAGATCTTACAGTCAGCAGGGAAGTCGACCCTCCACAGCTCGATTGCAACACATTGACCATGAAAGAAAAACAAGACGAAGTCCATTCTTTTGCGAAACTGTTGAACCACCCGTTGCTGAGAAAATCCAGGAAAATTTGAGGACTCTCGGCCGAAGAGTTTCTTCATATTCAAATTATAGCCCTGACCTCGTGCTACCAAATGCTGATGTCGACATCGACATTCAATCTTTCTTCGCCCAGCATTCTGCAGAGTTCCACAAGAGAGGCATGGAATAGCTTCTGCTGAGTTAGCAATAAGTTGTAGATATTGATGCTGTGCATTGTGCTGGATGAATGGAACAAAAAGGTAACAAAAATATTAAAAGCAAAATTACACCAGTTTTTGCAAGACTTATGGACCGACCTAATGCCAACTATGTACCCGTCCCACACCACATAACACTTATGAGTGTGAAGGCTCTGGTGTCAATACGGATTATGCAAGCTAATTGGCGACGTCTGTATTTCAAGGCCCCTCTATGCCTTTATCAGTTTCAAGCACCTGCCAACCACGTCCCCCTCCCACCCATGACCTTGCAAGTATGCGGGCTCTAATGTCGACACGAACTACAAAACGGAATCGGCAGCATTTCCGTTCTAGGGCCTCCTTGCCAGTTGCTACCACTTTCTGTCCCCCACCGAATACGTTCCGTCCCACTAGTTATATGGTACCTCGAATTCAAGTCCTAAAGCGCTGTTACCCTCGCCATGAATTTCCGATCGAACGCACACAGACACTGACACACAAATACACATATTCACACATACATGCATACATACACACATACAGACACCCACACTTGCATACATGCATGCATACACACATACATACATACACAACTAGTCGATTATATATATACCACTTTAGCTCCGCACACTGCCGCGTGCATGGCACGGTAGGCTTCGGTGAAGGTGGGCATTCTAAGGAGCGTTGGGTTCGCCACTAATGAACTCAACCAACGTTAGTTGCTCCGTGAAACTCGTTAGCAGACCTTCGATAGGCCTTGTTTTGTTTAAGCTCGCCTTTTGATACGCGCGCTGGAGCGCGGAGCTTGACTGGTGCTTGTAAACAACCTCCATGAATTGAAGGTCAGGATAATTTAGCGGTCGAACAATAATCGATGTGATGATGTTGAATGGAAACATCCAGTAATCACAACAACATTTCTTCTAACAACCACAAAACATTCTTAGGAACTCCGTAGAGAGTAGCGGTCGTGGCGATGACAACGCATAAAATTAAGTTGAAATGATCGGAATGAGACGCTCTCCTTATCTAGAACCTAGTTTTGAGTGACTTCTACATTCTGTCGCGTACCGTTGTTCAGCCCTTTTCATTTGTTATCACCCTCTTTCCCCCACCGAATGTGTTCCCGTCCCATCCTCCACGTCACTTGTTAGAACCAACGCCTCGTTGTTGCTGGGACACCCGCTGTGAATTTCGTGAAATTTGCGTTCCAGCGCCACTTATCAGCCCTGATCGGCTGTTATCACCTTTGGTACCCCGCCAAATATGTTCCCGTCCAATCCTCCACATCACTTGTTAGAACCAACGCCTCGCTGTTGCTGGGACACCCGCTGTGAATTTCGTGAAATTTGCGTTCCAGCGCCACTTATCAGCCCTGATCGGCTGTTATCACCTTTGGGTCCCCGCCAAATATGTTCCCTTCCCACCCCTATATCATATCCCTAAAATCAACTCCAGGTGACTGCTGGGACGTGTGCTATGAATTTCGTGACACACACACACACAGACAGACAGACATAGCGCTTTATATATAGTAGGGATATAGTAGGAGTTTTTCAAGGATAATGCTCCCCACTTATCCAATTATTTTTGCGGTATTTTGTGATGTGATTTTTTCCATTGTTGATGCTTAAGAATAAGAATAGGTACTTGAATAATCATGTGCACGGAGAAGAATGTGTTCACTTAGCCGCGCCCATAGCGAACTGGTCTTGCATGAAGAGAAGCGACCGCCGTGTAGCGAGCAACCCGGCATTTTTGGAAGTCTTGGACGTGGCCGGGTCAACCGCCCCTTGCGCGAACTCAACGAAGAGGCTCGTATTCGGTCGGTGAAGGGGAAGATCGCAAGCTCATGTACCAGTCGTATGCCCGTCCTCTAACAAGGGAAGTTAAATTGTGGAAAGCTTCTTCAAAACGGTCTTCTGCATGTTGTAGGAGTTCATGCGAGGGGCCGCGAAAACGTGATCCATCTCCGCTGAGCGGCCCTACGAAGGACAAAAAAATGGTAAGGAAATGGTCCAAGGTTTAATGCTTCGTGGTGGCGAGATCTTTGTGTTTAGGTTGGAGCTTCCAAATTTGCTCAAAAGCGCCAGCGTCAGTAATAGATATCGTATCCACTATAACAGCATCAGTAACTTTCGTCTCCAGATTTGTACCAAAATCTGGCGGAAAAAAGTTGACGCGCCACAGGAGGGCCAAATCGTGGTTAAGTGGCGTGATGTGGAGCTATCATCAAAAATTGATGCATATTTGTAATCAGGGCACGCGGCGCTTCATTCTTGGGTTCGGAGCCATTTGGTGCTAGTTGGGCACTGCGTACTTATTCCGCCAGCTTTTGATAGAAAACCCATTCGCAGAGACCCTTGATGGCTTTAATCGTAGATACTGCGTTAGTTATGACGCTGGAGCAATATGGAGGTCACTTGGGAGTGATGATCAAGTTCAAATTGTCGCCTCGGAGCGGAGTCGAACCACACCTACCGTGCAAACCCAAGTCTCCTACGTTATCTATTTCACGACCACAGCACTGCGAAAGGTAGGATGCCGACGATGCCTATGAAACCCCCACCCTTTCTTCAGCACTGCCACTAGACTGTATTTTAGCTTTGACGGGCTTCCACGTTGTTTTCGATATCATCTTCATCAGTTCCTTTCAATGTATGGGTGGTCTTCCCTACTAGTCCAAAACGTCGTTCCAAGGCGGTGGAAATCACCCATCTTCAGCGAACTTTCTTGACCCTTTTTCGCCTTCAGGGGATCCGTTGAGCGAAAATAAAGCACAGTATTGTAGCTTACGTGAGACTCCCTACAGCATGCAGACAACTGTTTTGACAAAGCGTCCACCAATGAACGACCTATCTTGTGAGCGAGCAAGAGGGGGCATTTGCGTGGCGTATTAGCTTCTCACTGCCCATCATCTCGTTCCGTATCGTACATACATTGATGATGGGCATAAAAATGTGGGAAAAAACCGGAACAGCTAGTAAAGGGAGGCGGTCGCACTGATACCCTCTACAAAGAGGGGATCGTGAAAATTTTGAAATCTGCGCAGCGCACGGTTAACCCTGGCTGAAAACTAAACATTTTCGCTATTTTTTGTCGAAACTGACTCATCACTGTGTTAGAAGCTCGCGGATAACGGGTTTTGACAGCTTCTTCTGTAAACCCCGCGTCTTTGGATCACCTCTAACTGCAGTGGTCCTCATCATGGAACAGTTTCAGGAATGAGGATGTTTTTCGGCTTCTTATTGATGTCTCTGATGGCCATCTGCGTAATACAAGGGGAGATTGAATACAAGGTCAGTGATATCTGAGGTATTCAAAATAAGTGCGCACCTTCAGTTTTGGCACAAAAGATGCACCGTGCATCAGTCTCGAATATACGCTGTAGGATCCAGATTGTATTGGTTTGGAGCGCCATAGCACTTCCCTGAGCCAATTTCACGATTGAGCAATCCCCTACTATGTAAATAAGTATTAGGGCCACATGGTTCCCAAGAGAAGAGCCTGTGCCAGTTTTGCAACTTAAAGACAAGGACCTCAGAGAGTTATGGTACCTGAAATGCTGACCAGCTCTCGCAACGTAGGCATGACAAGAGGAACTTGCGACCAACTATGATCAAATGAGGAAAAATAGCACTTGAAGCGAGAGAATACGATTAAGTGGGTATGTAGCATGGAGGTACATGCGTCAGAGGAAGCAGTAGCCAGAGGCCAAAGAAAGCGAGATGTGGCCCTCCCGCCGCCTAAGGTGCGCCACTTATAGCATGCTAGATAAGCCAGTCCATTCTGACATCCGTCCCCGTCTGAGGTCCGCTTTCCAGGGGTAGTCAGCAGCAGCACCAATCGTTTAATCACATAACTTCTGTGTGGAAAGCGCTATCACAAAGCACGCTGTTTGTTAGTATGCTGATGGCTAACACGTGCAAGCCACTCCTCTCTAGGTAGCTAGGTCGTCCCATCGGTGGCCAACGTGCAGGCAAACAGGCCTTATTTTGCGTGTTTTAGACGGATTTTTTGCTTTTTGCGCTACTGATGAATTAACCAGCATCCCCACTTCCTTCTTTCAAAGCGAGGGACTACGATAAAAACATGTGCAGCATCAAAGTATTCAGATGCACCAGTGGAAGCAGTATCCAGGGCCTAAGGGAGCGAGATGTGTCCTACTAAATATAATTCGCTATGTTTGTCTGTGTGTCTGTGTGTACGTCCTTCTGTTTGTCACGAAATTCATAGCGCGCGTCGCAGCAGTCGTCAGGGGTTTATTTCAGGATATGGTATATTGGCTGGAGCGGGGACATATTCGACATGTGATAGGGGTGATGAGATTCGATAAGGGCTGATAAGGGGCGTTAAAAGGTGCATGTCCCGGAATTTATCACGTGTGCCCCAGCAGCATTCGAGCGTTGGGTTCAAAGTATGACGTAGGGGGTGGGACAGGAACATATTTGGTGAGAGACCGAAAGTGATAACAACTGATAAGGACCGATAACGGGCGTTACAGTGTTAATGTCACAAATTCATAGCTGGCGTCGCAGCATTCGTCAGGGGCTGGTTTCAAGATGTGATATATGGTATAGGTTGCGAACATTTTTGGCGGGTGACAGCAAATACCAACTTATAAGGGCTAATAGAGGGCGTTGGAATACAAGTGTCACGGAATTCATTGCATGCGTTCCAACAGCATTTGGGCGTTGGCTCCAACACACGGTGTAGTGGGTGAGACTGGAACACTTCGGCGGGTGACAGAAACTGATAACAAAAGATAAAGGCTGATAAAGCGTGTCGAAGCGCAATTTTTGATCAGTTGTTCAGGCATGTCCCAGTGGCAGTGAGGCGTTGGTTTCAACAAGTGATGTGAATGGTGGGACGGGAACATATTTGGCGGAAGACTGAAACTAATATCAGATGATAAGGGCTGATGAGAGGCGCCGAAAAGCCCAAGACTCGCAGCGCGCGTCCCATCTGCAGCGAGGCGTTGGTCTTATCAAGTGATGTACAGGTTGGGACGAGATGTACAGGTTGGGACGAGATCGTGTTCGGTGGGAGGAAAATGATGGCTGACAAAAACGAAATAATATGCGTAAGAACATAGAGGTCCTCAAAACCAGTATAGATAACGCATTTCATTCCAGTATGATTCCATGCCATTGAACCGCTACATATCCTAGGGCCGTATGCAACAAGACCCGACGCCCGCCTGGGGACATATACCCTCAACCGTATGCAACAAGACCCGCAGGTCTGAGGGTACATATCTCTTCGGAGCTTGTTGCATGCGACTTTGGGAAGACAACGTCGGGTGTGAATCCCCATACTCTGGACTAGGGGGATTCATACCCTACGGTTTCGGCCAGTTAGACTGTCGACGCATTAGCGTCGTATTCGAGCTTTTTGATTTCGGTGATGAATCATTGTGTTCCCATTTGCATGTCTTGATCCGTTTGATTCAGTTTTCGTTTTTATGATGATTTTATCCAAATTTTTAGACTGACCATTCTTTTCCCACAGATCCACTTGTGGTAAATGCATTGAGCGTACATTATGACGTATTGTGGTAAGTAATTACTAATTGCGACACAGAGTCGCCATTTTTAGATCACTGTGATGTCCCTTTTGGAACAGTCGGCTGAACTATCCAAGCATTAATCATCTAGGTGGTCGGGACGATGCTATTAACACTACCTATCAATTTCGTTGACCTTTGTTTCCGAATTTTTTTCCCAAGGTAAAACAAAACCTTTTCACGTACCCCTTTCTCGTCACTTACTCAAGTCATGCCCTTGATTTCCGAAAATTTCCAATCCAACTTCATCATTGAATTATGAACACCAAGTTAGTATAAATATGTACCAGTGTAATTCCAACAGATGGACTTCTTCTTCTTCTTCTTCTTCTTCTCCCTAGCGTTAGTCCCGCGCAGTCGCAGGGCCCGCTGTCCTTATTAGTCTTCGCCACTTTGTTCTATCCAGGGGGTCTTCCGCCGTGGCCCTAACTTCAGTGAGATCCATCTTGATGACATCTCTCCACCTCTTCTTTGGGGCTCCTCGCGGCTGCTTTCCTTGTGCTTCGAAGTCCATTGCTGTTCTTATCGGACGGTCCTGTGGCCTCCTTAGAACGTGCCCATACCATCGCAGACGTTGTTCTCGTACCTTCAACTGGATCGGGGCAGTCTGCATTACCGACCTAACGTCCTCGTTCCTGACCCTGTCCAGCCGCGTCCAGCCGCAGGCCCATCTCAGCATCCTCATCTCAGCGGAGTGAAGCTGCCTCTCGTGATTCTTGTTCATAGGCCAGCACTCGCTACCGTACACCATCGCAGGCCTCACCACAGTTCGGTACACCTTCCCTTTGAGCGTTCTGGAGCATCTTCGATCGCAGAGGACTCCAGTGGACTCCCTCCATTTCATCCATGCTGCGTTGATCCTTGCCCTCACTGCCTGGTCCACACTACCGTCAGCTGCCAAATCGCTCCCAAGGTATCGGAAGTCCTCCACTCTTTCGATGGTTTCTCCATGGCCCTCTACGATTGGCTCCGTTCCCTCTTCAAAACTCAAGAACTTGGTCTTCTTGGCATTCAGCCGGAGCCCACCTTCCGCCAGCACTTCCTGCCATTTCTGCACCTTGCCCTGGAGTTCTTCTCTGCTGTCTGCTATCAGGGCGATGTCGTCAGCGTAGAGGATGGTCTTCAGTGGTTCCTCCATGAGCCCCTTTACCAGGACATCTAGTGTTAGATGGAAGAGGAAGGGGCTCAGAGCTGATTCTGGTGCACACCAACCGCGATGTTGACCTCTTTTGTTAGACCATGCGGGGTGCGTATGGCTGCCTTGGCCCCATCATACATGTCCTTTAACAGAGAGATCAGGTGTTCTGGGACGTTCCGTGTCTTGAGCGCTCTCCACAGTACTGCTCGCGGTAGGCGGTCGAACGCCTTTTCCAGATCGAGGAAGGCTAGACAGTAGGGTCGGCGCTTTTCTCGATACTTTTCCATCACTCGTCTGGGGATGAAGACGGCATCCGATGTTGACCTTTCTGGCATGAACCCGAACTGTTCCTGGAAGATGGGGACCAATTCTCGCAGCTTAGAGCCAACCAACCGCTCGTATAGTTTCATGGTATGCGCGGTCAACTTGATTCCGCGGTAGTTGGAGCAGTCCATCGCGTCACCCTTCTGTTTGAAGATAGGGACGATAGTACTCGATCTCCACGCATCGACATCCCACCTTGCGCCGTGACGGTGTCGAGGAATTGGGTGAGCCATCCTATTCCGTACTCTCCGAGCGCCTTCCATGCCTTGATTGGCACCCCATCCGGACCCACCGCCTTCCCAACCTTCATCTTCCTTACTTCTCGAAGAACCTCATCCTCATCCCTCTTCCAGAGTGCAATGGGACCAGCCGTTGCCTCTACTCGCGCGTCGTCTTTGTGAGAGAACTCCTCGCTCGCTACCGCGCGCATCTCAACGCAGACAGCGAAACAGTTGCAGGCTATTGTATTGAGTGACTTAGCGCTTTCAATGAATTTGACTGAAAGTATTAGCGAAAGCAGATGGTAAAACAGTCATTTATCACAGTTCGTCAATATCAATAAACATCTATCATTTTCCTGGAACTAACAAAGTCTAGCAGCTGAATGTCTTTTGGATAGCTAATGCAATCACTTTGACCACTTATTATCGGCCCTCAGCGTAAACATCTACCATGCTTTGGAGGATGCGATGATATGGCGGTCAAGTAACCTTCTTCCTATGCCAATACTTTGTACTATACTTATACCACCTGTGATGATATAGAAATACCAATACATACTTGTGATGACATAGAAATACCAATACTTTCTAGTATACTTATACCGCCTGTGATGATGTAGAAATACCAATACTCCATACCATACTTATACCATACTACGGAACACCATACCTTTCTCCCAGCGCTTCTTATCAGCCCCCATCAGCTGTTATCACTTTCTGATCCACAGCAAATCTGTTCCCGTCCCTCCTGCTACATCATAGTTGGAAAATAGCGCATCATTGCTACTGGGCCGCGCGTCATGCATTATATCACTTCTGTGTTCTTATCAGATCTTATCAGCAGTTACCACTTTCTGTTCCCCACCAAATATGTTTCCGTACCAACTGCTACATAATAGTCAAAACAGCGCCTCACTGCTACTGGGCCACGCGCCATGCATTTCGTCACTTTGGAGTTCTGACGCTCCTTATCAGATCTTATCAGCTGTTATCACTTTCTTATCCCCATCGAATCCGTTTCCGTTCCACCCGCTACGTCATAGTTGGAAAATAGCGCCTCACTGCTACTGGGCCGCGCGCCATGCACTTCGCAAGTTTTGCGTTCTAACGCCCTTATCAGATCTTATCAGCTGTTATCACTTTTTTTGTCCCCCGCCAAATATGTTCCCATTCCACCCCCTATATCATATCCTGAAATCAGCTCCTGGCTACAGCTGGTTTCCGAGCTATGAATTCCCGGTCAAACACACAAACACACAAACACACCAACAGACACACTCAGCCGCTTATATATAGTAGGATATATACATATATATATGTATATATATATATATGTTCGTCTCATGAATAGTGTCGTTTTTTTCAAACGCACACTTTTCTTCGAAAACTTCATTGTTTTGTAACGCCCCGTATATGGTTCGATAGGAAATTATCCGCTCTAAAAGGTGGTTCACTTCGCTTCCGAAAATATTGTACTTTTTTAAAATTTCAGGCATGCAAAGTGGGAGTTCCAGTCGACAAAATTTTGCTAAACCGACAGCTGGCCGTAACTCTACTTCCCTCTTGGAGGAGTCAATCTAGGGTACCATTAACTTTCTCATGACATCTTCTTAACATTCCGCCATGGGTATTCCCAACAAGTCGCTCCGCCCTTTTTCCAGAATGGGTTTTCACTTCAGAACTCGCTGCCAACCCCCAGCTATTAGAACAAGGCCCAAATTTTTTTTCAGGCGAGACATTGAAAAAGTAGTGGAATGTCAAGAGCAGGTCATCGCTAAGTTGGGAATGCATGACTGATTGACTTTCTCTCCCTTTCAAAGGGAATTTTTTCTAAAGTAATGCGGAGTGAACCAATTCGTAACGAAATTAAATACAAATATCATGACCGAATAGAGTCTGAAAAGAAGCACTGCAAGACTATCACTACAACCTAACGGCGGAACGCCCAGAAGATGTCATGAGTAAGTAGATGGTACACACTTGACTGATTTCCTCTAGGGGAAAGTAGGATTACGGCCAGCTGTGGGTTGAGCAAAATTTTGTCGGCTGGAGCTCCTACTTTGCATGCTTGAAACTCAAAAGAAGTAGAACATTCTAATTTCCTATCGAACCATATATAGGGTTTTACGAAACAATGGAGTTTTCGAGGAAAAATATGCGTTTGAAAAAAAAAGACACTATTTTAAAATGTTCCTTCACACGCAGGTGCAATCCCGCGTTCGCTGCCCTCGTCGTCTCAAGAATATGAAGTGATCTGCAACTGTCGTCTAGCTCGAGGAAGTCTTATTTAATTGCTCCATTTTGAAGCAGCTACACCATTTCTTCAATGTGCTACTCTATGGATAGCTTTCAAGACACACTAGCTCCGACGCTTCCAGCCAGAGTTCAAATAAGACGTCACAGGTCCACTCTCATTCGAGGACCACGTTGATCTCAAAGCGTGCGCAAGGTTTCCATGGCAAATTTTCCGATGTCATCGGTGCAGAAGGCTAATTAAGTTTTCTGTAAGATTCGAATGTGCCCTTCAATATGCAGTTGGGTGCATTCGGTTCGAATTCAGAGCAACGTGATCAATAGTGTTCTGAACGGACTGAAGTGTCTCTTTTTTGGTTACCCCTGTATATACAGGGGTGTCCAAAAAAAGATACTTCACCCCACAATCAAAAAGGCATTGACCACACTTTCCTAGAATCAAGCCGGGTAATCCAAACGCCATATTGAAGAGCACATTCCATTCCATCAGAAATCTTCATAATCGCTTTTTACACCGACACCATCAAAAGAGGGACATGGGTCATTAAGATGTCACCTAGAACGCTGGCTGAAAGGGGTCTTCCGTAATGAGAGCTAGTGTCTCTGGCAAGCTATCCATCAAGTGGCCGTTTGAAACTTTTTGTAGGTTTAGGCCGGAGCAGTAATGGAAGGCCTCTTTGAACTCAAGAGTGGTGGCAGATAACGTCATATTCTGAGCCCGGTGAGGCCGGTGTAAAAGGGTCTGCTTCTGCTTATACAGGGACATCCAAGGGGTATTTAGACGTGAAAGCTCCTTCCCCTTCCGGTCCCGAACGGCGTGAAGCTTGCTGGAATGCGTCATGGGCAAATTGTCTCTTTTTTTGGCTACCCCTGTATATAAAGGGTGTCCCAAATTTATTGGCGCTCATTCACTGCAAAGTTTTGTAAGCTTCTAGATGGAGGTCGAGAATGAAATAAGTGTAGAATTTTACCTGCATTATATACAACAATAGGTAACAGTCGAATTCAGAAATGCCCTTCATCGGCGCGAACACAAGCTCGGAGTCTCTTCTTAAACTCCTAGCACGTTGCCGCTGGTATCCTTCATCCAATTCTTCACAGGCCTTCTCCAGTGCTGCTTTCAGTGATTCCAAACTGCGATGAAGAACAGTCCTTGCTTTCACTCGAGGACAACACTGAGAACTCGAGTGGGTTGATGTCTGGGGAACAGGATAGCCACTCTTTAGCGGTAATGAAGTCGGGCAGCTCGTGGCGGCAACACTCTTGAACGAGCTCCGCTCTATGGGCTGGAGCACTGTCTTGTTGGAATCACCACGTATTGCAACCAAAAGCGAGAATCGGTCGAAGGCTTCATAACCTTCATCAGCATGTCCTTTATGTGTAGGTCCTTGTTTATCTTCACACCGGAATTGACAAAAACCAGCAATGTCTCACCATCGGCGGTAATTGCTCCCCTAACCATTACTGAAGCCGGGTTTGTTGTCCTTCCAAGAAGCTTCCTGCGTGAAATAGGCTCTCGATATTTCTGGCCAGGCCGCTCTGGCGATTTAAGATGAGCTCTACCCTAAACATTGAGAGCGGTGCGTGCCGCAACTGCAGGCCAGCAACCTTATGCATTTTTAGACCCTGTCCTTCTTACTGGTACACGAAAGGAATTGGAACTCCCTCTCCCGGTAGGAACGGCAATGCAGCTCCTCTTTCATAAGCCGCCCCATCGATGGCTTTGAAACCCCTTGCCATTCAAAACTTCAAGACTTGACTTCAAAACTTCTTATGGAGCCCATGGATTATGGTCAATTCAAAAACTCCTAATCCTTTCCGCGAAAACGCCAACTTTTCTCCCTCTTCCTGGTCTGTCCGTGATTGCGCCGGTCTTTCTGTACCGTTTGATGGTCTTCTGCAGGCTTTAGTGGAATCACAAGAGATTTGACAACGTCCTTTGACGCCGCTCCTGCATCGTGGATGCGCAAGATCGCGAGTCGCATTGGACTGAAGCTTCATTACCTTAAATTCACCAGAAGTTTTACCCAGTCAGCCATGCAGGACTCAAAAAAGCTTACCTACGCAACTAAATAGCAGCCAGCGAATTGATGTGATCAATAATGTTTACACAGTGAGCTTTTGGAATCTGGCACCCATAATTTTGGGACACCATTATGTACATTTATATATGTATATACCAGTTAGCTGCGCACGCATTCGCGTGCCTTCTACGGAACTGCAGTATTATCGAACAGGAAACTGACGTTTTCATACACAGTGCATTGTAGCAAACTCCACCCATCTCGGTTTCGCCCACCATGACGCTTAACCCCCTCCATCCGACCTTTATCCACTTTTCCCGGCTTCTGGGCCTCTTTGAGTCCGCCTATAAGATCAAACTCCGCCAAGCTCAGCGCAACTCCACCCACCAATACCCGCCAAATTCTATTCCGTCGTCGGACTCCTTCCACTCTTTCCAATTTCTAGGACTTCATGAAACCGATTTACAACGTTTCTTGTATAACCCCGTCTTTTTCAGTTCATTTCTCTCCCACCGATAGTAACTGAGCTCCCCTCCCTTGCCAGACTCTATCCAGCCTTTTTCCGAACTCCAGGTCTTCTAGGAACCTATTTATGATGTTCTTGAATAACTCCGCTCGTTTCCACTGTCCCTTTTTTTCCGATCCCTTGAGCTCCTTAGAACTGAGTTATAAGTTTGGCAGCAAGGTTCGCCCACTTTTGTGCACGCCACTCCCAATATTAAGATTTACCCTCCCCTTCTGTTCTGACCTCTATCCACCTTTTTCAAGCTCTCTGAGACTCCTCGAAGCCGAATTATGCAGGGAATGCTGCAGACCTCAGGACTTGCTCCGCCTGTTGTGGGAGGGCCTCCGTGCACGTCGTATGTGCTTGGAACACCATAGATATGGTGTCTTCCTAATGTTCTATCTTATCTTATCTTTTTTCCTACTTTGTAGGCTTTCCCCGAAGCAAACAATGAATTTTTGCATTACCCATCACTTTTTTGGAGAATGCCCCGCCCACCGACGGTGGGCTTCCCCAACTCGATCTGGTTTGCTTACACATACCCACACTCACGTTTTTTTCCCTGGTCTCGAGGACATTTTAAGGCTGATTGAAATCAAGATCCTCAGAATCGCTCATTCCGATGCATGCCACGCCCACTGTGGGCGGGGCTCTGCTTAGCTGATGTATGCTTGTACTTCCCGAGGTACGATACATAGATTTCACACGTAAACCGATCTCACGAGGTGAATCTGCAGAGAGCAGGGATTTCCGTTACAGAAAGACACCGTGACACACACAAACAGCGCATAAGATGTATGTATTATACTATTATAGTAGGGAATACATAGCGCATTCTATCTAGTAGAGATATATATACACACTTATAAAGTTTATCACGGCGTCAAAAAAGTAATAAGATCTAATAAAACCCAGGATAGCTCAGAAATCATGTGCCGAACCAATACAAGTATCACTATGAGCCAAATGCAAATCAGTGTGGAACGCCTACGAGAAAAACTCCTCATAATCGTAGGACATTCAGTAGAAATCTGGAAGAGAGCTATTGAGCGACGTTAAAAAAGGTAAACGATTTAATGGAACTTGGGGGGTCTATGCTGTAGAGAGTTCTATATCTGGGTTCAGAAAACTGGAATACCTTTGAGCGAAAGAACTTCACAAATCATCGTTGCATCATAGACTCTCCCATGATTTCGTCAGATGGGGCATGGAACTAGGCGTCGACCATTTGCTGTCCGCAGTAACCCCACTCATGAGGGTGCTCACCCATCCATTATGAAATTATTGTTATTGAACCATGTGCCAATAATTAGTAGCCAATCTGTATATTATATCATGCCATCATTGAACAACCCAAGAGTAAGCATTCAGCAATGGCAGTCTGTAGACAGTTGGGCCAGTCAGACTTTGCCAACTTAATAATCGCTTGAAGCGCTACAGCAATTTGCTAGCGATTCACTTGATTCGCAATGTCTGACACCGGTCTCATTCAGTGTTTCAGGTTCACTTGAGGGTGAACGCCACCCATTGCTCAAGTGGCGACTACAAGAATGAAAGGAGTTTTATCGTACCCTCAAGAGACGTGGTTCTTTTCAATAAAACTACGAGGCTGATACTCGACAGGTGGCGATACAGCAAATACCATGGGCGTGATCTATGGGTCTACGTCAAGTACAAAGGTCCTGAGACGGATCCGAAAAATGTGGGTGTCGGAACATACATCTTAGTTTCTCGAGAGGGAGACGTGCGAAGAAATGAGAATCCAATAACCAATGGAAGAGTCGAAAGTGTTGTGGAGAATGCTGTAAAAACCGGCACAGGAAGTGATTTTTCGAAGATGTATCACGAACATCCATTCACCTACGGTCTTATAATCAGCTTTGTGGTGTGGATAGATAAGGACACCTGGACAACGAAAGAGCTTTAGTGAGCGATATAGCAATAGTGACACAAGTGTGCAAAAGTGATTCTTAAATTTTTAGCAGGTACATGCCCACGAGCTGTACTGAGGGCAATAAATGGATGGCAAATGAAGGTTATTTCCAACTTAACGACACCAGTGGAGAATGGGTCCCTATTTATTACGATCCGCGGAATACGGATTTTTACTACAAGTGAATGAAGATGATTGTGTTGAATAGTTATAGTAAAATTGTCTCTTTCGCAGACTACTGTGAAGTCATTGTCGTATCGCGAAAAGTATCCTGAAGATGAAGCGATACTAAAGGATGGGCAAAAATTGAAGCGATACTAAAGGGTGGGCAAAAATTACGGTAACAACACAAACTGGTGATAAAAATCAGTACTACCGCGAAGTTCCAAATTAACAATTCACATTGGTAATAGGTTGTCGAACAGGAAACAATGTTACTCCTCAGAGTAGTCATTTTCTGTGTTGGCGAATAAACAAAAATTTCCTAGAAGGTCATCAACCCTGTTTCGCAGGCTGATGTTGCCGAGTAAATGGGAGGCTTTCACTAGCGACAGCTCAACTTGTCGTGCTCCTATCATGCTTGTAGCAATGCTTTGAATTCGGCACAATTGATATGGGCTTTTCATAGGATTTAGATAAGGAAGCTGTTCTTTAATATGATGAATTCCACGGTATGCAGTTGGTCTCGGTGTTTGGACAATCTGTGCGTTGTCGTTGGGCGCCCAATCTTGCTCTGATGTTCTGTGCTTACCACTGAGAGTCTTTTCGTTCTGAAGTGTCAATCGAGACAGAAGGAGTTCGATACGATTTTTCCTGTAGTTCAATATTTTGAGCAGCAGCTCTGATCTATTTCGAATCGCGATTCCTGCTCTAATCGTTATTGCGAAAACTATCACTGAATAGCTGGCTGGCTTTTTACCAGCATTAGCCCAACTCCTTGTCTTATTTAAGGCAGCGAATACCTTTTCATCAGAGGGGACTTTCCATGAAAGAAGCTCATTAGGGGATCGAGACAATCTCAGCTAGCATCTTCACTTTCTACTCAATTTCCACGCATTTAGATGGTAAGGTTTTTTTATGATCGTGAAAACACCT
>KZ345140.1:93436-104858 GCA_002352805.1 Teladorsagia circumcincta
CCTTCAGAAGAGAGTAACTCTCATAAGGAAAAGGTGCTGCAAAACTGGAGCAGGGCCATATATCAATTTGTTCACTTTCAACGAGTAGCTCTGAACAGAGGTTTAAATTGTATGTGCATGCGCTGTCTCCGTAATTTTGGCGCACCTTGAACTTCAGAGAGTTCTGTGGAATATGCTAGACTTGCTTAATGTTACTGACTGTAGTTGACTGTTCTGTTACGTTATACGTTATCCTACTATATATGATCGACCAAGTGTGTCTGTTGGTGTGTGTGCGTGTTTGTGTGTATGTTTGACCTGAAATTCATAGCGCGACCACCAGCTGTCGCCAGAAGCTGATTTTAAGATATGGTGCAGGATGGGAACTTAAGGGGACCTAAGGAGATAACTGATGATAGGGGCTGATAAGGGGCGTCGGAATGTGAATGTAACGGCATTGACAGCGCAAGGCCCAGCAGCATTGAGGCATTGTTTTGCAAAGATGATGTAAGGGTGGGACGAGAACATATCTGATGGGGACCAGAAAGTGATAAAGGCTGATAGGAGCTGATAAGGCGCGTCAGTACACGAAAGTCGTTAATTCCGTTACCCAGCTCACGCTGACACCAGACCATCCATACATGCAGGTGTTATGAGAGGTGGGACAGGAACAAATTTGATGAGGAGCATAAAGTGATAACAGCTAATAGGGGCTGACAAGGGGCGTCGGGATGCGAATGTCACGACATTGACAGAGCAAGGCCCAGCAGCACTGAGGCGTTGTTTTGCAGATATGATCTAGGGGGTGGGATGGGAACATATCTGATGGGGACCAAAAAGTATGCGCTACAGGGGCTGATAAGGGCAAAGTTGACGAATAACATGTTTCATTCCGAAATCAATACCAAGAGAGCCAGAAGTCATCAGGCCGTTGCACTTAAGAGTTTTCGAAGAATGTGAATGCAAATTGGAGATAGGCGTTCGACTCTCACTTATTATAGATGAGCATGTTTCATTTTCATTCTGGAGCGAACAGCATAATCCTATTCACCGGTAATTTATCAGAATCAAGGGAAGTGCTGGTAGTTTGCAGAGTTTTGATGAATACACCAGCTCACCGTCGCTATCGCCCATTCATGGTGGACTTCAACAAAAAAGAGGAAAGCCTGCGAAACCTCAGATTCCATTAATATATCCAGTAGTGGGGTGCTTTGTGGATTAAATCAGTCAATTTTTCAAATAAATAGCTTACGTGGTCTTCGTGCTACCTTCAATGAATTCGGAAAATCATCAATTTTTCAAACTCCCTTTGAGCTCGAGGTTGATATTTTTGTGTGGGTCAGGAAACACTTGGATAATAACTGTTGCAAATTTGGAGACGATTGAGTGATTTTGCGGGGAGAATTTCTCAAAAAACCGCCTCTCAAGAAAATCCTGGCCACTACTGTATATGATTGGCGAAGTATGTCCGGGTGTGTTTGTGTGTGTTTGTATCGAAATTCATAGTGCGGCGACCAGCAATCGTCAGGATCTCGAGATATGATATGGGGGGGGGAGGTGGAAGGGCAACATATTTGGCGCTGGACAGAAAGTGATAACTACGATAAGATCTGATGAGGTTCCTTAAGAAGCAAATGTCGCAAACTTCACTGAGCGCGGAGCAGCAGTCACCAAGAGTTGATCTTAAAATGTGATATAGGGGATGGGACGAAAACATGTGGTGGGCGAAAGGAAGTGGTGACTTCTAACAAGATCTGTCAAGGGGCCTTGGAACGCAAGTGTCGCAAATTTCATCGCGCGCGCAGCAGCAGTCGTCAAGAGTTGATTCTGAGATGTGATATAGTGGATGGGACGGGAACATATTTGGTGGGTGTGTTAAAAAGTGGCAGCTACTGATAAAAAGTGATAAAGAGCTGCAGAACGCAAAATTCACGAAATTTATAGTGCAAAGTTCATCAGCAACCAGACGTTGTTCCTCAGATATAATATAAAAGGAGGAGACAGGAATACCTTTGGTGGGTAACAACAGCAGGTGGGGCTGACAAGGCAGGCTTCAACACGATGAGACACTGTGGCAATTATCTGGATACTTGATAAGGAACGCATATCATCTCAGCTCGCTATGTCGTCCTCAACATCGAAATCCTTTCTACCGCTTATATGCCCGCTTTCCTTAAGATGGTCGGTATCAGCGAAGTACGGTAACTATTGATGTTTACTTTAGTTATTCAACCGCTAGACCCTCTCAGCATCGGACGCATTAGTTGTTTACGCTAGGTGCTAATAGTGGGCAGCCTAAGTCATTGATTAGTTATCCAGAGTTTATTCAGCCGCTGGCCATGTTAGTTTCTCAAACGTGATGGATGTTTAATAATTCATAAATTGACGAGCTGCGGGGAATCCTGCTTTATAATCAGCACTGTAGTAACAATTTGTAATGCTTTAGTCAGGCACACGCTGCTCAATACAAGTGCCCTATTATGCTATTCTCAGCTTCGCTCAAGCATACTTTAACATGCGCTTGGTAGCGCTTGGCATCACAGATGTGCATCATCGCTTGTCTTCATCTACATTTACCATAATTTGAAGGAAGTGATTACGATAAGGAATGGCCGCATTAGGGGAGGATAAGCACCACACGAAGCAGTTACTTGGTCGACATAGAAGCGAAGTGTGGAGCTTCCACGACAGAAGGTGCCCTGGTTGCTGAGCAGGACCTCCGAAGCACTCCGCACCGAAAGCGTTACGCCCACTAGTTCTGTTGATGACTTGCACGAGCTGTTTGCTGTTGGCTTTTCATTTCGAAGGATCACTTCCATTTTAGCGGCCGTATCTTCCAACTTTCCTATGTAATGCCTTACCAATCAAAACATTGTGCTTCTTGGCGTGATAGCGGCTATCGGGCTTAACACGTCCGAAAAACTTTGTTCGTTATCGCCGCTCATCCATGGCCGAAAATGAATGGGCAGTTTAGGGGTGCTACTTTACGTATTCTCAACGGATTTCTCTGCTTTTTTCGCCATTGGCGTACCACTGAGCACCCCCACGTCCCTTTCGGACCCTTCCAGAATCTATCGTAATCGCTGCCTTCAAGAAGCGAATGGTTTAGCGGTCTGATGAGTTTCGCTTTTCTTGGTAGTGAATTGAGACATAATCATGTCTGTTCGAGAATGCTTATGTTACGGTGGTCATACGTTGAAACGTGCACGTTCTACTCCTCATTGAACTTGTTAGTAGGGGCGCCCTGATCTCAACGCGGGCTGCGTAGCGGAATCGGCGACTTCGCCTTTACAGCCGCCGTATCGGCCCTTGTCAGTAGTCATAGCCCTCTCTTCCCAACAACAATGCTCCTGCCCACCCAAACAACACTTGCACGAAAGCTCTGGTGTCAACGCGGGTTGTGCGACGACAATGGAAACTTTAACGTCCTAAGGCTCCTGTCAGCCTTCATCAGTGGGTATCAGCTTCGAGCACCTACCACCAGTGTTCCCGTGCCATCTCACCTAGACCCCAACCCCGCAGACCCGTAAGCATGAACGCTCTGTTGTCCACGCGATCTATGCAATGGAATTGACGACTTCCTCTTTCTAACAAGGAGGGATCGTTCACGGTGTGGAGCGCTTTCTGGAAACTGTGTTTTGCATGAAACGGGGGCATGTGCATCTAATACAGAACTGTGGTCCATTCCCGCTAAATGGCCGTCGGAATGCCAAAAAACCATCAAAATCATTTTTCAAAAGTGGCAGTGCCTTCAACCTAGAATCTTTTGTTCCCGGTGTCAAGGGGTGCGTCACGGGAACAAGTTCCGTCTTGTGTGAATTAAGACCTTTCTTCAGTTCTACTCATCAAGCTCCTCTCGAATTCGCCGGCCGTCGATGATGAAGTGCTAGACTTTACCAATGGTCTATTTTTTCGAAGACACGTCGAAATTTCTCAGGTCATAATTTCGGGTACCCCCTAGACTTCTGCTGTAAGGCTAAATCTGTGCCTGCCCTGATTACGAATAAGACATTCATCCTTGGCGATAACGATATGTTGTGTCACTATGGTGCCCTTCTGACGCCACTACATTTTTCGCCGATTTTCGGTAGACCTCCCTTTTGAGATTACCAGTGGTTTTGGTCACGAATTAAGCGCCTATTTCGGTGTAGGTGCAATTAGGTGACAATCTGGAAGTGCCGCTACAAAATGCAAAAATCCCGACATCATGAGGATCCGAACCATCATCTCACCTAGCCCGTGCCAGCTTCAGTCCGCACCACTACCCGCTACACCATCTGTCGCTTACAGTTGTAGCAGTACTCATATGGAACTCCTCACACTCTTCGCATTCTAATTTGGCCAAACCACACGTCAGTTTTGTTACGCAATTCACTGGAGCCTTCTACAATGCTAATAATTGAGGCCGGACAAACGATTCCATTTTGAACGGGCAAAAGCGCCATTCTTGAAAAAAATGGTTTTTGATCCCTTTTTTTACCATTGAGAGGCTATTTAGCGGAGATTATCGAAAGTTTTGTATTTTATGCACATGCCTCTATACAATGCAAAAAACCTTTGCCAAAAAGCGCTCCGCGCCCTGAAAGGCCTCCTTGGTAAGGCCCCTATCAGCTTTTTTTAGTTGGTGTCTGTTTCGAGCACCTACCAACTATGTCCCCGTATCACCCCATAAAACTTGTAAGTACAGACGCACTGGTGTCAACGGTCTATGCAACGGAGTTGACGGCTTTCTCGTATTAAATCCCTATCAGCCTTTATCGGTGATATCAGTTTTAGCCACCTGCCAACTATGTACCCGTCCCACCCCACATAAAACTTTTGAGTATGAAGGCTTTGGTGTCAATACGAGCTTGCAACGGAATTGACGACTTTTTTGTTTCAGAGCTATATCAGCCTTTATCGGTAGTATCAGTTTCAGGCCTACGTTCTCCTCCCACCCCATATAACTCCTGTGACTATAGGCGCTCTGGTGTCAACGTGGTCTATGCAACGGAGTTGACGGGTTTCCCTTTCGAAGCCTTATCAGTTTCAGGCACCTACCAACCACGTCCCACTCCCACCCCATACCCTTGTAAGTATGGGGGCTCTAATGTCAACACAAACGACAAAACGGAATCAGCGACATTTCGTTCTAGCGCCCCTTAGCACTGCCGGTTGCTATCACTTTCTGTCCCCATTCGAATACGTTTTGTTCCACTACCTATATGATACCTTGAAATGAAGCCCTGAACCGCTGTTACCCTAGCTATGAATTTTCTGTCGAACACACACAGCCACACACAAATACACACATGCACGCATACACACACCCACACCTGCAGACATACATGCATACACACATACATACATACACAACTAGTCGATTATATATAGTAGGATTTTTTAAGGATAATGCTCCCTACTTATACAATCATTTTTGCGGTATTTAGTGGTGTAGATTTTTCCGTTGTTGATGCCTAAGGATAAGAATAGATGCATGAATAATAATGTGCACGGATAAGAATGTGTTTACTTAGCCGCGCCCATAACGAACTGGGTGCGACCATGGTTTGTCGCATGGTTAGGTGCGACCGCCGTGTAGCGAGCGACCTGGTATTTTTGGAAGTCTTGGACATGGCCGGGTCATCCGCCCCTTGCGCAAAGTTCAATGAAGAGGCTCGTATCTGGTCAATGGAGGGGAAGGTCGCAAGCTCATGTACCAGTCGTATGCCCGTTCTCTAACAAGGGAAGTCGTTTAGATTGTGGAAAGCTTCTTCAAAACGGTCTTCTGCATGTTGTAGGAGCTCATGGAGGGGCCGCGAAGCCGTGATCCATCTCCGCTGAGCGTCCCCACCAATGCCAAAAAAAATGGTAAGGGAATGGTCTAAGGTTTAATCCTTAGTGGTGACAAAATTTTTGTATTTGGGTTGGAGCTTCCAAATTTGCTCAAAACAGCACCAACTTCATTAATAGATGTCGTATTCATTATAATAGCATCAGTAACTTTGTCTACAGATTTTTACCAAAATGTGGTGGAGAAAAGTTGACGCGCCAGAGGAGGGTCAAACGTGGTAAAGTGGCGTAGAGTGGAGCTATCATGAAAAATTGATATTGTAATCGAGGCACTCGGTGACCTTTGCATTAGCGATTCCAGAGAAAACTGATATTCCGACCCAAATCCGAAAAATTGGCCAATGATAAGTTAGTTGCTCGTAGGTGCCTCTAGCTGGTGAAAACTGAAAACGGGTTCCTTGTAATCCTTTCCAAATGATGAGAAGTTTCACTACTAAACGGACAGTGGCAGATATCCAGCCTAGCCGTGCACAATAGGAAACTATGATACTGAAGGGCAAATTATTCTCTCCATCAAGACGTGATATGTTGGGTCCACGACTCTTCTACTCGCAAGGCTTCATCTCGATAGCTAGAGCGATTTCAAGGACTACGACGTGGTGCGGGGTGTTCACTATGATGCCAAACTTTGGATTCCGTGAACCATCACAGCATTCTGTTTCATTTCCGCGGCGCGCTCGTTTCCAGGTCACCCGTCGGCGTGCATGATGACCTGTGGCCCATGGTCACCCCCTTTCTGAAGTTGGAAGGTCGAAATCTTGATTTTTTTCCTGAAATTTGACATATGGGGTAAATCCGATTACGAATATGGCGTTATTTTGTGGCGTCGGAAGCATTTGTGACGTCGGAACCACAGTTCAACACTGCGTAATTATTCCGCCAGTTTTTGATAGAAAACCCATTCGCAGAGACTCTTGATGGCTCTGATCGTAGATACTGCGTTAGTTTTGAGGCAATAGGAGAGCAATTTGGAGGCCATTCGGGAGTGATAGTCAAGTTCAAATTGTCGCCTCGGAGCGGAGTCGAGTCATACCTACCGTGCAAACCCAAGTCTCCTACGTTATCCATTTCAGGACCAGAACACTGCGAAAGGTAGGATGACGACGATGCCTGTGAATTCTCCACCCTCTCTTTAGCTCTGCCACTAGAGAGTACTTCATCTTTGACGGGGCTCCACGTTGTTTTCGATATCATCTTCATCAGTTCCTTTCAATAGGTACCACCTACCCTTCGTCTTCCCTACTAGTCCATAACGTCATTCCAAGGCAGTAAAAGTCACCCATCTTCAGCGAACTTTCTTGACCGTTTTCGGCCTTCAGGGAGGCCGCTGAGCGAAAATGGAACACAGTATTGTAGCCCACGTGAGACTCTCTGCAAGATGCAGGAAACGGTTTTGACAAAGCGTCCGTACAATGAACGACCTATATATCTTGTGAGCGAGCTACAGGGGGCATTTGTGTGGCGTATTAACTTCTCACTGCCCATCACCTCGTTCCGTGTCGTACATACATTGATGATGGGCATAAAAATGTGCGAAAAAACCGGAATAGCTAATAAAGGGAGGCGGTCGCACTGATACCCTCTGAAAAGAGGGGTGGGGATCGTGAAAATTTCAAAATTTGCGCAACGCACGGTTGACCCTCGCTAAAAGCCAAACATTTCACTATTTTTCGTCGGAACTGACTTATCACTGTGTTTGAAGCTCACGGATTACAAGTTGTGACAGCTTCTTCTGTGAAACTCGCGTCTTTGAATCACCTCGAACTGTAGTGGTCCTCAGCATGGATACAGTTTCAGGGATAAAGATGTGCTTTGGCTTCTTCTTGATGTCTCTGATGGTCATCCGCGTAATACAAGGGGAGATTGAATACAAGGTCAGTGATATTGGCGGTATTCAAAATAAGTGCGCACCTTCAGTTTTGGCACAAAAGGTGCACCGTGCATCAGCCTCGAATATACGCCGGAGGACCTAGATTGATCTCGGTTTGGAGCGCCATAGCACTTCCCTGAACCAATTTCACGATTGAGCGATCCCCTACTATGTAATTGGCCTGTGCCAGTTTTGCAATTCAAAGACAAGGACTTCAGAAAGTTATTGTACCCGAAATGCTGACCAGCTCCGGCAATGTACGCATGAATATAGTGGGTGCAGTACACACACGCCCAGCGTCTGTGTCCCGCATGCGGCCTGCAAAGTGCGGGACATATGTGTCCTGCGCTGTCGTCAACGTGTTAATGGATCTCAGGGTGGGTATGCGGTGGAAGTCACTACATCTATACTCAGGTAACTAGAATGTCTCTGAGCACGAAGAACTCACAAACTAACGCTGCATTACAGACTATCCCAAGATTTTGTTAGACTGGGCATGAAACTGTGCGAGAACCATTTGCGGTCCGCAGTGATCCTAGTCAGGGGGACTCATGCATCTTCTCATGACATTACTGTCATTGAACCAAGTGCCAATATTCAGTAACCAACCACATATTACATGCATATTATAGCATGCCAACATTGAACAGCCTAAGAATAAGCATCAGTGTTGGCAAACTCTAGCCAGTTGGGCTAGTGTCAGAGTTTGCCAGCTGAGAGATTTGCTCAGAACACTTCCAGCGATTCCTTAGGGATTCACTAGATTCGCAAAATCTGACACCGGCATTATTTAGTGTTCCAGGTCCACTGGAAGGTGAACGCCACCTATTGCTCAAGTGGCGACATCAAGGATAAGAGGAGTTTTATCATACCTACAAGTGACGTAGTTTTTTTCAATAAAACCACGAGACTAATACTCGATAGGCGGCGATACGGCGGCGACCAAGATGGATATGTCTACGTCAAGTACAAAGGTCCTGAGACAGATCCGAAGAGTGTGGGTGTCGGAACGTACATCTTAGTTTCTCGACAGGGAGACTTGCGAAGAAATGAGAATCCAGTAACCAATGGAAGGGTCGAAAGTGCCGTGAAGAATGCTGTACGTACCGGCACAGGAAGTGATTTTTCGAAGATGTATCACGAATATCCAATCACCTACGGTGTTACAATCAGCTATGTGGTGTGGAAAACTAAAGACTCATGGACGACGGAGGAGCTTTAGTAAGCGACTACACCAATTGAGACATAAGTATGCGAAGAAGTTATTCTTAAATTTTTAGCAGGTACATGCCCACGAGCTGTGCTGAGGGCAATAAATGGATGGCAAATGAAGGTTTTTTCCAACTCAACGACACCACGGGGGAATGGATTCCTATTTATTACGATCCATGGAACACGGATTTTTACTACAAGTGAATGAAGATGATTGTTGTTGAATAGTTATAGTAAAATCGTCTCTTTCGCAAACTGCTGTGAAGTCATTGTCGTATCGTGAAAAGTATCCTGAAGATGAAGCGATACTAAAGGGTGGGCAAAAATTACGGTAACAACACATACTGGTGATAAAAATCAGTACTACCGCGAGGTTCCAAATTAACAACACCATCACATTGGTAACAGGTTGTCGAACAGGAAACAATGTTACTCCTCAGAGTAGTCATTTTCTGTGTTGGTAAATAAACGAAAATTCCCTAAAAGATCATCAACCCTGTTTTGCAGGCTGATGTTGCCAAGTAAGTGCGAGGTTTCACTAGCGACTGCTCAACTTGTCGTGCTTCTATCTTGCTTGTAACAATGCTTTGTCTTCGGCACACTTGATACGGGCTTTTTATAGGATTTGAGATAGGGAAGCTGTTTTTTAATATGATGAATTTCACGGTATGCAGTTGATATCGGTGTTTGGACTATCTGTGCCTTGTCGTTGGGTGCCAATCTTGTTCTGATATCCTGTGCTTACCACGTTTTTGGGACAGAAGGAGTTCGAGACGATTTTTGCTGTAGTTCAATATTTTGAGCAGCAGCTCTGATCTATTTCGAATCGCGATTCCTGCTCTAATCGTTATTGCGAAAACTATCACTGAATAGCTGGCTGGCTTTTCACCAGCATTAGCCCAACTCCTCGTCTTATTAGAGGCAGCGAATGTCTTTTCATCAGGGAAAACTGTCCATAAAGGAAACTTATTACGGAATCGAGACAATCTCAGCTAGCATCTTCACGTTTTATTCAATTTCCACGCATCGGTTAGATGGTAAAGCTCCTTATGATTGTGGAAACTCCTGCCGAGGTGCATGCAAACAAGTCGTTGCAAAGAAAAAAAGTGCGCTTGACACCAGTTTCAGAGATCAAACGACGGGTTGAGCGACCTGACTTCCAGCGCTTCTTCGCACGTATCTTAGAAATATTACTCACTAATTCGTACGAGCAATCACCTTAGGTTTAGGCTCACTGATGCTCATTGATGCTGCTAGGAAGCCTATTGAACTTCGTAGTGGCGGTCTACATAAACTTCAGAGCGCTTTTCAATATTCATGCAATTCAACACAACCAAACAGCTCGTCAGAGCAAAGTAGTGACTGTTTCTCCAAGAGTGAAAAGGTCGTCTCTTCGGAGTTGATATATTTCATCTGAGAAAATCAAAGAGGGAACACTGATTTATCAAAACACTGATTTGGACAATTATTCAAGCTGGAGCAATTGCCGGACCTTGTGCTTCGCGATGGCAGGATTCACAAAGATATGTAAATTTTAAGATATTCGAGACAAAAGGAGAGGTCGCCTCTAAAAATCATAGTCACCCTTCAATTCGTATGCAACAAAGACTATAGTACTCACTAGTATGACTAACTTGGAGGTGCCAGTTTTCTCTCGCAGCGAAAAAAAACTTGGCTTTGGTACTCACTCTGTTTCATCAGTCTATACTATCAGAAGAGTATACCTACCATATTTGGGTGCCCAAGCAACACTTGCAAGGTTGCTGCACAAAAGCCGCATCACATAATTACTACGTGCACTCAGGTCGGGTGAGTTCGCAGTCACTCAAGATCAAGTTCAGAGACAAAAGTTTACGGAATATGCTATCAGTTTCACCGATACGCTCACGATGATAGCAACTGTGACGATAGACATCTCAAGACTTTTAAGCCTGCAATCCCTTTAACCACACGTCCTTGTGAAATGATCAGTTTTCTTTTGCCTGTCTAGATGGTCGATGAAATCTGAAATGTCATTGTTTGACTTCTCATAAAAACTAATGGATGGTGTAACACAGGTTGCACAGAAAACTTATTCCACCTTTCCCTCCCCATTGCCGATCGTCTTCCCAGCCCTTCGCGGCCACGTGCGATTCACGTGCGCTTCGCCGACTCGCTAACCTCCGCATCTCTCTCATTGACTATTTCATCGATTACTGCTCAAGCTCAATTATCAGTCGAAAAAGGCAAACAGGTGATATCAAGTTATCTAATTTATTTCCTGGACAACTCCAGAGATCAATACACTGAGCTCGAAGGGCTGGAAGGCTGGTTGGACTGGGATGCGTGCGGTCGTTTACTTGATCCCCTGGCCGTGCATGTGGTGAACGCCGCTTCTTGCCACTCCGCTCAGCTATATATCCCAATGATGAAGAATCCTACTTACTATGCTTATCGGGCGTTCTGTCTGTCGTCTGTCGTGTGTCGCGTGTTGTCTGCCGTTCTGCTTACTTTTACTTACTTACTTGGACTACTTGGCGACCCGTTATC
>KZ345140.1:116559-128038 GCA_002352805.1 Teladorsagia circumcincta
TTTGTGTTTGGTTCCATGAAACCGCTTTTGAAGAAAAATATAAGCTTTTGAATGGGGGGGGGGGTTCTACTGCAACGTAATTGCTATACGGTTTAGTTTTTCAGATTATAAAAAAAAGAATTGAGGGATTGAAAAAAGCTAAGCAGGTTTCTAAAAGTAGATATTTCTACGATTACTATCATTTATAGTTTACGCAAAAAAATTAGAAATTTCATTTAGTCAATGAATAAAACTTCATGTTGCGTCGACTCCCTCCTGTGAGCGAGACAAAGCGCGCGGATTGATCACGGTCCACGACTTCGTCATGTCGGTGACTGCCCATACATCAATGGCGAGCATTAAATTATGTAAAAGACAAAGCAGTTAATATGGGGGGGGGTCGCACTGATACCGTCTGAAAAGGTAGGGGTCGTAAAAATTTTGGAATTTGCGCAACGCAGGGTTGACCCTGGCTCCAGCCTTCCAAACAAAACAACAAATCACCGGAACGGCTCTTCATGGTAAGAGGTTCGAGCATTCGAATGGTTAATTCCAACTTAAATGGTTTAGTCTAAGAAGAGATACGTGCTTTTGGAATTTGAGGTCGGAAAACGACAGAACTTTCTGATACGCCTACGCTTATGCATCATTAGAGCTTTCCCAAATCCTGACATTGAACGGGTAGCAACCATATCCTTCCGATTCAAATATAATGCGTTATTTTGCGTGGAGTCTGCTGGAAACGAGGACTGCTGTAACTATCACTAAAGCATCCACCAATGGAAGAATAGCCAGGGACAAGATGTCACCTATCTACACAACAGGCACCTCGCGTTTCCGAGATGATTTTGCTCAGGGATCAGTGTAAACAGCGGCCAGTCCGAGAAATTGTTAGATTTTGTTTGGTTACTCCCATTCAATACACTGTTATTTGCGCCTTTCTGGCCGCATTGCTTCAAATGACCACTTTATTTTGTTGTGCAATTTATGCCCACCCTGTATATAACTCGCATCAACAACAATGGAGCCGCAGAGGAAATCGATGGAATCACGAGTAGAAGCAGCAAAAGTTGGTTTGCAGATTCACTCAAAGAATACAATGGATGTGGAATCGATACTGCGAAACAGGTGGTATTGATTTGGATGGAAAGTGAATTGAAGAGGTAGAATTGTTCGTATACCTTGGACATCTGATCCACAGGCTGGCGGGATGAAAAGTGAGATATCAAGAAGAATTCGAGCAGCATGGACGAGCTTGGTAGATACAAAAACAGCCTGGTTGACGAAATCTAGCTATGAAAGATTGCTCAACTCCCTTCAACACAATGACTTTACTAGCTTTCACATATGCAGCAGAAACATGGGCAACAACGGAAAACGATGAAAAAAGATTAGCAGTAACACAACGACACATGGAAAGAAAGATGTGTAGAATTTCTCCGAGAGATCGAGCAATTAATGAAGAGCTGAGATGACGAGCAAACGATGATGATGTTGTCGAAGCCGTACATGGAAAGAAACAATCCTGGACTGGACACATGACAAGAGCAAAAATAACAGATGGATGACAAGATTGACGGATTGGTACCCTGGAGGATGCAAACGCGCTGAGGGTCATCCAAAAATACCAGTGCGTTTTAATGGTACAGTTACATGGTCAGGGCAGGAACACCACAAAACAGACAAAGATGGAAAGATTTGAACTCGCTAACATATAAGAATATTCGAAACAAATCGCGGTAAAGATAAAATATAAATAGTGTATTACAGGGGAGCCCATTGTTTCTGAATGCACCCCAATAGCGATGGAGCCCAATAAACCGCACTCTCGAGTGCCACGAAATTTTTCTTGACTATTTATAAAAGTAAATACCTTACAAAGTGGAACTCATTAATCCATGAATTCGAATCATAAGGGATATGTGAAACCCACTGCTGCTCGAATATTTTTCTTCTGCAAAGAGCCACGAAAGAAAAAAGTGGTGACTCAAATGTAAGTTTTGCGATATTATAGTGGCTTTACGGCATTACATATTCCGACACTTACTGTGCAACGCAGCCGAGAGCACTGGGGCCCAGGGTCAACCATCCTTTTGAACTGTTCGAACGAGGGGGTGCATTAGTGGTTTCGGGAGGGGGGTCGCATTTAGGGGTTGAGTGAGGTTGATTTGGTAGTGATTGATTCAAGGGCTCCCTAGAGAACGGTGAAGGGCAAACATAGATGCATTCAGTTGAAATTATTAAAATTGTGGGAAGGTTGAGAGAAAAATGTAGAGAAATAAGGAATTTTTCGGTTTCATGTTAGTGATATACCCCCACCCCGCTCGAAGAGCATTTTTGGACAGAAAAGTGGGTGGGGTTTTGGGTGCCAACTGGTCCCACAATTAAATACTATAGAAACAGGTGTTGGTGGGGTTGGGGTGGGGAAAGGGGGTCGCAACTGGACTCCCTCGACAGAGGAGGTCGCTAAAATCCCAAAAATGTGTGAACGTAACGGTTGACCCTGCTGGAGCCTACCATTGGAGCGCGTTGGAGTTATCGAGTGGCTATGTACAGTGAACTTCACCAAACTCACACCTTATGCCATGATCATCACCTTTTCTGGCAGACCTCCTACTTCCGATGCCGTCCAGGTCAGTCACGAAAGACTCTTATCTTCTGATTGATTCATGGTGTAGGATGACTTGCAGGACTCCTCGAGCAGTACTCGCAAAAAGTGAGGGCCCGGAGACTTTTTTCAAAATTGGTTCAGTAGGTCTAACAAGTAGCGAGAGAGCGAGCTGGTCGGTTTGGCTGGAATGGAAGAAAATGGAGGAAGCTCCTTGTCGGTTCACTGGGTGGGGATCGTCTTTGATCATAGGGTCTTTGATCCTAGTGAATCAGCATCAAAACATTAGAAGCGTCTGTGTGTTGTGGTGCCTTTTGCTCGTGTTATTTCGAAACTGTTGGAATAATCTAAAAATGTGCGGACTATCAGTTAGGTTAGTTGAAGACGTAGTCAAGATAGCAGCAACCTTTATTTATCTTACGTTTCGGCCTTGTCGCTTTCTTCAGAGCCTGGAAAGTCAAAGATAAGTGCGATTCATCCCCAACCACCATTTCAAACTTCAAGAACAGTCTCCTAGACCTAATGGATCTAGACAAGCACCGCAACCACAGAACACTTGGACCCACCTTAACAGCGACCGAACTTGATGTCGATCACCGCCAATCTGACTCACAGGAGGGTGGCTTCAGATGAGGTGGCCCCTCGGCGTGAAGCCGGAAAGGTCAGAAAAATGCGTGAGTCCGTTGGTTATTGCTAGGCACTCGTCTCTCCTGTTTATTTTAGGGAACCTGGCGTTAATGAAGAATGCCTCAAAGGTTTTGCGCGCCGGAGTGAGGAGCTCTCGCAGTAAAATCTTGACTAAAACTTCGAACGCCGCACCCTCATGGGACTGCATGCGGTGAGCACCCAGGGGGGTCTCCAGCCTCGCTCGTTTCAAGCCATCCGGGTGTTCCCGGACCCTCGCGCACAGGGGTCGGCCAGTCTCCCCGATATATTCGTCCTCGCATAACTTGTATGTGATCAGGTAGATCACACCTGACGTCATGCAATCACCCTCACGTCCATTAGGGCAGATCACTCAATGGGGGGACGGGCAAACTCGATCGTAGCAGCGATTCTAAACCAACCGTTGCTTGAAATTTGCCGGGGGGGGGAGGCTTCGACCACCCGCATCATGTCCTCTAGGCCACACCTGTGCAGAGCCGCCTTTACGGCAGAGCTCATAACATCACTTATAAAGGGCATGCAGAACGTTACTTTCTCCGAGCCATCGATCGCGGGGCCATTTCATTTCCTAATAACCAGCATCATGTGGTCCGGAGAGGCATCTGCCTTTGGGAGGGTAGCCGTTAGAGAGTGCGATTTCCCTTGCCAACTCTAAGGAGTCCGTTTTCTCCTGCCTTCCCGATGAGGCAGAGATAGCCGTCCTAAATATGTTGTTCGTGATAGACCGCTTTGTTTTGAGGGGATGCGCCGACCTAAAGTGTACTAGGATGTTCTTGTTACTGGGTTTACGGTACCACTTGGTTTGGAAGAACCTCCGTTCGAGCTGCACTTTTATGTTGAGGAGAAGAAGCCTGTTTTCTTTCGGCTTTTCACGTGTGAACTTATCTTTTCTGCTTGCTTATTGAGCAGATCATAGAACGTGTCCATTTCTTTGCGTTGAACTGACGACAAAGCAGTTGTCTATTTAGCGACAGTACACGATAGGTCGGCGATCCATCAACGGCTTCTCTATCTTGGATATGTAGGCAATGGCTAGCACGGGTGCCAACCGCTACCCCATGGCCAGTCCCCTGATCTGCTTATATAATAGTATTGCGCGGACCACCTAAAATAGAGCACTCAAGACATTCTTCAACCAGGGCCATCACCTGGCCGATGGAAAGGCCATAGGTGTTTATCGATGGTTCATGATCGTTGAGCAGTTCCAGGGTGGCCTGCATAGCATCCCTATTTGACACGTTTCATAGAGGGATGTAACATCGAACGATTCCATAACATGGTTGCATTCGAACCTGGCTTCCCGCATCCGGTCGTTAAACATATTGGAATTGGTGAGGTGTGCGGGAATATACTGTAGCAGCTGTACTAAGACCAGATTGAGCAGCCATGAAATCTTGTCGGTGGGGCCCCCTACACTGCTAATTATTGGCCTTACCCGGTAGTCTCGATGACAGATTGGCCTGGGAGAGCTTATGTATCTTAATGAGCGTGTAGAGAACAAGGCAGATCGGGAGGTCACACTTTAGGCGTGTGCCTGCCGTCCTAGGTATTTGCGAGGACAGCACCGCGTCAACCCACACCCTGTTTAGCCGCCGGTATTGTTTATTGTATCCCTCCACGGAAGAAGGCTCGTAAAGTGTCTCGTCCTGCAGATACAGGTGTGTGATAGCGCGATCTAGTTTTTGAGGCAGTACCACAAACTCCCCTCCCTTATCGCTAACAGATATTTTGATGCGATTGAGCTTTGAGCGAGGCTTTTGAGCTTTCTAAGTCCCTGATTTTGCGCACTAGTGAGATTTGATCTTTGCCGCAACATTCAAATGCAGGCCGCCTTTGAATGTTGCGACCTAGAATGGCAAAGATTGAGGTGGCAAAAAGGCGAAACTTGATGTTTACTGCCATGTTAGGGTGGCTAAGAAATTTGACCTTGCTGTACCTTGTTGACCGCGTTCTTGTAATTTGGCCTTTAAGCGCAGGCCCTCTTGTAGGGTTTCAAGGGATCCTAGAATTTTACGCGACACCCTATGACTTATTGATTGAGTAGGATCGAAACTGGGGCCAAGGTGTAAGACTGATAGTGCATTATCGGAAAGACTAATGCCGCCAACAACCGTATCTCTGCCAGGAATAGGAACTTCTGCCTCACTGTTGTCAGACCGGGGTGGTCTGAATTAGAAGGGGTGGTACCTTGTGATTCTGATGAACGATGTCCCCCTAGATCCACTGGTCTATTGAACTTGTTCTGAAGTCTTACTTTGATGGATGAACGGATGGAATCGCAAATGATCTTTGATTCAGCCACGATCCTGTCCCATTGGCGACTCGGCAACAATCATTGACAACACACTTCCTCTGAAAGACATTTGTTCAACATAGAGAGAACTTGGTATTTCTTGCATCTTGAAGTTGTCTTCAGTATGTGAAGTTCTGTCTTCTATCTGCCTGCTGCCAGCTAGAGGCCGCAACCTCCTGCAGTCGTTTCTTTTTGATGAAATTCGTGACGACGCAATGTCGAAGACAGCGGTGGAGGAACTGGGTGGTCTATTTCGCCACAACGATCTTCTGTCGTAGCGAAAGAGCTTCCTTCACAAGTCGAAGACAGCTGGTTGGCGCATGCTTCATATGTATCCACGTTCGAATTTCTATAAATCTTGGCATGATCCGGAGTACTTTCAGTTAGGTTGGTTGAAACCGTAGCCAAGATAGTGGCGACCTTCTTTCGGCTTACGTTTCGTTTTAACTAAGCTAACTGAAAGTACTCCGGATCATGCCAAGATTTATCGAAAGTCGAACGTGGATACTTATGTGGACTATGTTTGTGTTTGTAAATTTTTAAAACGATTTTTTCAGCCTTCTCACATTCTCAAAGCCAATATAGATGTATTGATGTTTGCTTCGAAAAAGTCCTAGCAAGGCCTGTTGTTTCGACACTAGTGGCGCGTAACGATGCGCTAGCCCTAGACAAGTACACATGAGGAGACACAACAAAAAGCTGATCTTAAACGTAGAACACCTTAGGAAGGAAAAGAACACTGTCGAAGGAGACGGGACTTATCGATTATGTTAGCGCCATCCATTTGAAGGGGTTAGCTACTTTAGATGAAACTGCAATTATGGCGAGACTTGTTCGCATTCCACTGACCTGCTTGTGGAGGCACCTCGCCTAATTGCGTTCCGTTGACTGCTGACCTCTCCTTGTCGGGCTCGTCCTGGGCCAGTAACGATTATGTAATGCATGAGCTTTATTACATTAACTCATTTGAAAGGTCATCCGCATTGAATTAGTTTGCCTGCTGGTGGGTTGAGGCGAACTAATTCACTGTGATTGGTGATATGGTGGAGAAAACAAATGTGTCATGGTCGCACAGCCGAACTGAGCATTAGTATTAGGTGCTTTACTTGGTCCTGATCAGCGAAGTTAATCGATATTGAATGGAACTTATCACCATGAACTTTTCCGAAAGCTATCAAATGTGATTGTTTTAGTATTGCTTTACAATGCATAAGGGTTTCCGCCGTGTTTGGTTCATTGTAGAGGCACGAAGGGAGCAGAGCGCTCAAAACTGCTCTTCTCGACCTTAATTTATTCGAATTGATTAAAAGAAACCAACCAGTGGGGTTTACCAAAGTCTGCTGAAGTGTATCCATCCCATGCTATGCATAAGCTCTATCGAATCCCATTTATGGATACAACTATCAAAAATTCAGAATTACTGATTTGTCTCTGGCAAAGAGCGAACAGACCAACCAAAAACTTCAAGTCCTAAGCATTATAGCGCATGTTCGCTTACAGAGAAATCATGTTGGGATCGCTTATTATCAAAAAGATGGTAAAGGAATAATGTAGGGGAAAAGTTTCTCGAGAGCGAAAAATTATCAATATCAAGTGAAGCACGTAATAAATTTTCTAAGCTGCGTTTTTTTTTAAAACTTTACAGAGCTAGCTTGACATCACGCGCTGTGAGCTGTGATCTTGAAGATTTCGCTGAAACGATTATTTCTAAAAGTAATTAATTTTTTTTCTGAGTATTCGATCAAGGTTAACGCAAATGCTCGCTGCATCTGAAAGTTTTGCATTTCTAATTGTGACTTGATGTAATGTCAGTGCAAGGTCAGCAGTCAACGTAGACAATTAACAGGAGTCGTCCCACAGGCGATTGCCAGGACACGCGAGTTAGCAGGTGTGACATGGGGGTGTGAGGTCATCTGCATCTAAAGTTCCTCTCCCCATTTGAAGTCTTGGAAAGGGGTGATTGGCTGCGGAGGCATTCGTGGTTGTTTCGAGCCATTTGAACTCGGTCCTTTACCTCCCCACCTACAACTTCATTACCGACTACTTTACTCCTCGAATTCGATCTGGTACTGTTGCTTTACACATTCACACCGTCGACAGTCCATATGGGACGGGTGCTTGTGATACAATGGCAGCTTATATGGCTTGCCAGTTATTAATTACATGCCATTTCTGTTACCAACTTATTTAAATATTCTTGATGTTAAGAAAATCACCAGAGCCAATGGATGTCTATATATGAGCGATCTGGCCCTAGTAAAGCTTGATATTTCCTGTATCAGAGGCAGAAATCACAACGGGAAGGCAACGCTTCAGGACCAAATTAGAGATGGTCAGTGATAAAAGAAAGAAAGAAGAACAGAGAAAATGGCCTGAACCCGAGAAACAGGACCGTTTAGTTGTCTGTTGATTTGCGCATTAGTGCGATCCTCTGGGCAGCCCTCTTCAACGCTTATGCTTTCTTCGCTTAACGGTTAGAGACTCATACACGAGACGACGCGAAAGGGCAGGGCGTTCCGCGCCAACTGCATCAGAGGAGGCCATGCCAGATTGCCGGTCCCATCCCGGGCGGGGTGGGGGGGGGTGGTTTTCCCACTAGGTGAGTTTCCCCTTCCTCGATCTTCGTTATCATGAGAGTTTTCTGGACTCTAGGAATTTCTGATACGGCTTACACTTCGTTTTCTTCCTGCTGCCGTAATATGTATGAATGCAAAGATACCCGAAGCTTCATGGACCAGGACGCTCAAAGAACAGTAGAATAATTGAGGCAAAATGCTTACGATGCTCATTGCAGCAGGAATCAGTAAAAATTTCTCTTTTTACTGCCATAACACGTCATTTCGCTCGGAGACATGGTATTATGTACATGTGTGGCTTTTCATGCATTGAAAACTGGTGACTCCACTCAGCGACATTGGCGCTTGGCTTCTCTCGATACCCGAAACCGCGAATGTAAGGTGAAACGGTGGAACCGCGCTCGTGTGGCGCTACCAAAAACGTGAAACTACGCGTTAGCCAGTATGACTAGCAGATACAACCTCCAATGAAAACATTGTTATATAACAAGCAAGCTGAGATTCATTTTTGCTTCCAATTCACGATGGGCTTTAACAACCATTATCGTCAAGACGAAACTATTCCAAGAAATGAATTCTCATTCCGATAGGCATAATGTAGTAGTACAACAAAAAACAACAAATTACATAGCATCACGTCAATGAAACTTACAGTGCTTTTATACAATATTCTATCATATCTACATTCTAATGATAGAGAAAGACCGGTTGGTCACTGGAAAGGATAGTTGCATTTCTATCAACAAGTGATGCATTATCTTCTAGGTATTAGGTTGTCCGGAAATCTTAGGCCATTTGTCGTTTTTTTTTTGAATGCGTTCTCTTCTTTAGCCCAGCTGACAATTCACAATCATACGCCCCTTCATAATCGTCACAATTTTTAAGCAGGTGACTCATGGATGCCGTTTTCCTGGAAATCCTTAGCATTCGAAGCGAAAAATCAATGAAGTCCGTTCACGAGAAGCCCGGATCTCCCTCTTTCCTGCTTCCCACATAATCGTTCTACAACAGCGGTCCAGTTTGTTGGTTAGGGGGTGTCGGTGAACGCTTGCAACTTAACCAACTCTGAAAGTTGCCTCCCAGGTAGCAGTGCTGAAGTCGACGTCTGCATCTTCGGTTCTACGCGTCTGAACCAGTGGCACTCCCGGCTATTGCTATGTGAGGAAACCATTTCTTGCTACCACCAAAAAAGTGATCTCAAACAAGATAGAGGCGGTCAATCAAAATGTTTATGCAAAAACTGAAGGCTTCTGAAGGCGGTTGTCACCCAGATCACAAAATTTCCCTTTGCCTAATCTCCAATTTCTCTTCTTTTTAGAAGTCCACATGGAAAGGGTCAAAGACTTTTCGGACTGCCTAATAAAATGCTAGTACTGAAGAAAGCTCTCTACGTTCAGAAAAAACTCAAATCAAAATAGGTAACTTGAAGCCGAACACTATGAAATCATAATAAAATATCCGCGTGACTCTGGAAAGAAGAGCCAGATTATTCATCAGTGTCTGTTCAGCATGAGCTCGCTCATTTCTTCCGAATGTCGAGTGATTATTCCTCTCAACTGAAAGCTTTGGAGCGGTGAAAATAATTTTGCAAAGGCCATAGGTGTAGAATGGATAGAAGAACAAGTAAGAAAGCAAAAATAACGGTGAAAACGCTCCCGCTAATGTGGAAACGTCCAAATTGTGCGCTAGTCTGTGGTTCTTCTGTCCACTGCGTTTTGCTGTGGCCGTCCGGCCGGCTGTCCACCCATATAACTCTTGTAGTGGAGATGGAGGTAAAGGTAATAATAGCAAACACTCGTTACTAACCGGATTAGAGAACAATTTCACCTCGTGACATTAGCCTAATAAGATATGGTGTTTGCGGCCTATACATACAAGAAATCCGATGCGCAAACTTCTTCCCATTCTAAAGATACCGAGAGTCGCGCACCGGGGTGTGGCGGGAGCACGCGCCTACTAACAATACTAGATACGAAGCAGTTTTGTATCAATGGAAACTGATGTTATGATGAATAACATTCATCTTATCAGTACATAGGAAAAACGTGCTTCGTCCACATGCATATACTCCTGGTCTGACTACGTGTATGAAACTGGGAATATGCGAAAGGATTGAAGCCTACTCCAAGGAGAGGGTTTTTGAGCACTGAGCATTTGACGGTAATGAGTAGTGATCAACTTGGCTTTCTGCTAATTCCTTACAGAGAGTTTACTAGCAATAAACTCACCAAGAAGTTCATCGTAGATTTTCGTTCGAATCATTTTAGGTACTCCAGCGAGACGAAAAACTGAGTCGAAGTTGTTGGCCATATTGAGGGTACCCTGCTCTCCACTCTCATACTTGATTATTATATATTTCTCAAAACGGGTCATGAAATCACAGTACCTGCAAATAAAAAATTACATTCGAGGCCCTGTGTTACTTAAACCAAATTTCGATAATCTTACCCAATGCACTGAAAGACCCCAAGGGCAAGGGAAAGGAAATTAACGTCCTGTGCGAATAAGCAGAAGCTGGAGAATGTAGGAGGACAGCTGTTGGATGAAAAACTAAAGCAGATTGGTGCTATCTCACATTATTCCACTGATGACCTTTTGACATATAGGGCTCCCGAGATCTCTGATTCAAGAGGAGTTGGTTGAGATCTGGGGATCTAGCACGCGACTGTACAATATGGGATCTTCGAAAGTCGATGACTAAATTAGCAACAACATATTTTGTGGTGAGTTTACGACATCGAGTAAGGTTGCGCTCTACGGACGAAAGTACGCAAAGCAACCGCGACGTGCTCAGGTTCATACTTCATCCAAACATCGCGCGCTCGTGGAAGATTCCGGAACCGCTGGCGGCTGGGGTCTCTCACCCTTGGCGCCCAGTCTGTTGAATACGTGACGTGCCAACCGGTCGTGCACGTGACGCCCTTATTCGCCTCGCTTCCATTGCATCTGTCCGCTTATGCTCCCTCGCACTCAACTTAAATCGCACTTTCATCCTTGAACTCAGTAATAGCTCTTACCAGGTTTCCCTGTTTACCCTCCTCCTCCTCCTTTAGTTTGTTCATCAAAGTTCGGAGTTTGCATCAGTCATACCTTGGTACTTGTAATTATGCTTATGGTTACATCGTAGTTTAGTCAATAGTGATTACCCACAGTTCGTTAAGATTATTCGTAGTTTCTTCTTCTCTCTATACTCGACAGCCCGCATGTGTCGTGACAGCTCCACGCAAAACGAGAAGCCTGATTACACTTCGCGCCGATCTCTGCGGCCCAGGACTCCAGCTCCTGTGCCTTCGAATCGCGAGCCAAGCCCTAGCCACGTCACTTCTCCGTCGCATCATCACCGCGAATGATCGTCCG
>KZ345140.1:144986-161290 GCA_002352805.1 Teladorsagia circumcincta
GGAAGAAGAATGATGACACTTTTACCACCAAAAAAAAGAAGGAATGTCGCCAAATTCTATGTGTTCCCGTTGCTATTAATTTTGTTAGGCATATTCTTGAGAAGGTCATATACTCGAGTGAACCGATACTTCAAGGACATCACGCTTAAAAAAATGAAAAAATCTGCATTTATTTCTATTTCAAAATCTTTGATGTCATGACGACGTAGCTGCCATAAGATATCGCTGGTGAAGTTTTGAGAGAATCGTTTATTTGCCTCAGAGAGATTGATAATGATGCTATTTACTTTCAGGATACAATGTTTTAACCCTTTGACGACCGTATGGCCCGCCGGCGGGCCACACCAAATCGGTCAAATCGGTCTCGTGGGACCGTATGGTCCGCCGGTGGGGCACGGCAGAAAATTCCTGGACAATAATTTTTCTTATTCCTTATTTTATTTTGATACTTTTCCAAGTCTTGAAAAACACGCGGTCTCACACGCCAGACACGTTCAAAGCGCGCGGTCTTCAAAGAGTTAAGTTGTCCTACAAGTAGTGTCGTTTTCTTCAAACAAAAAATTTTGTGCTAATATTCTATGCTTCCATAGCACGTCATATGACGTTCAGAAGAGAGTTGTTCTCTCTATGGAACAGTATGTTTGCATTCTACGATTATTGCAAAAATTTCGAATTTCAAGTCTAGAAGTGGGAGGTCCATTTTACGGAAACTAACCAAACTAAGTAACTCCAACTCTATTTTCTCTGAGGGGAAATCAATAGATGACCTACCCTTCACTTGCTCATGACCTCTTCTGAACACTCCCTTTCAGACTTAAAAGCACTCGCGTCGCTACTTTCACAGAATTGGCTTTTCCGCCAGAAATCGATGGTCTTGAAATTGTCTTAAAATTTAGGCCAAAATTTTCCAGCCGAGGCATTGAAAACTAGTGGAATGTTGAGAACAATTCATGGCTCAGTAAGCAATGTATGCCGGACTGATTTTCTTTTCTTCCCAACTGAAATCTTTCCCGTAGTGATGCGGTCTTTTTCGTAGACTGAACACTATCACGCAAGCCTAAAATTCGACCTAGTTTATAACGAAATAGACAATAAAAGATATGCCTGAATGGAGCAGTGAAGGTGCCTACAAAAGGTATACTTTTCTCTTTAATGGTTCAGAGGAAAAACTTCAATTTATAATAACTAGGGCTCGTCGCCCAGCCAGAAAAACCTAATTTGGAAAGAACTACGGGAGGACTTTTCTCTGCAACCTAACAACGGAACGTTCAGAAGAGGTCGAGAGTGAACGAAGGGTACATCACTTATTGATTTCTCATTGGGGAATATAGAGTCGGAGCTCCATGTCGGTTTGGCTAGTTTTTATTGAACGGACGCACTGGTTGTAAAAGAATTTTTCTTTTAAAAAAAATGACACAACTTTTCGGACAACCTAATATTTCAATCCCTCCTTAGGTCGAGCAAGTTTCGAGACGGCTGTTTGGTAGAGAAGGCTTTATGAGTCATCACAGCACTAACCTCGTTTGGTAGGTATGACATTTGCTCTTAAGTGGTCGTACCTGACATTCTGCCCTCGACATTCGTTTTCATTTCTAGTCTTCTCTCCTTCTCTACTCAGAGTCCTTCATTTGAAATGCAGTCTCTTCACTGGCTCCTCAAATACCCAGATCAGCCATTATGCTGGGTCTTGCCGCGGACTTCACCTTTTTCCCTTGTCTTTTCAAGAGATCCCATATTTGGTGTGTGCTCTCCACTCATACGCTTTTATCCGTAGTTCTAATTGACAAGTGAAGATTTGGTCGAGTCCATAAGTAATAAAGGGAATGGAATGTAGACATCGATGGTGGGTGGTGGAAAGTGATAAGTACTGTTAACAGCTGATATCCAGTAATCCACTGCAGCGTTAATGGAGCCGAAACGCGTCAAAATAACATCCACGCCCTTTCGGGTGCAGTGAGCCCTTCGCATCATGTGATATAGGGATCGGACGGACACACATATAGTAGGTGATCAAAAGTGGTGAAAAGTAGTAGCTGCCAATCTATCAGGTTGGAATGTGCACGCCAGTAGTGTCTTTGCGCCATTTGCGGTAGTAAGAGTAATAGGCAGACTTTCGCAGGTCATACAGGTGTCCGACTTGCACGGTGATGCGCGGTATGCGTGATAATGTCTGGTACCGAATGAGAGTTGGCGCACGAAAGCAATAGCTCCCAATTGATTACGATTTCGCAATTATGCTGCACATATCATACATCAGTTTGATTCAGATAACTGCTTGTTGATTCCGGCTGACAGAAGGTTATCACCGAAATTAACACTGATAGAAGTCAACGACACCTGTGTCTGCAAATATTTGAGCTGGAGCTTAGCGAATAAACGTGATTCATTCTTAGCCGTAAGTCTTGCTATCGAAAGAAGCGGAAGCTGTTGAGCGTGGACAACAATCAGTGCTGAAGGACCATTGCAGATATGTATTGAATGGTCAAGCCGCCACCCGAGCTAGTGAGCACCTTTAGTCTTGCTATCGAAAGAAGCGGAAGCTGTTGAGCGTGGACAACAATCAGTGGTGAAGGACCATTGCAGATATGTATTGAATGGTCAAGCCGCCACCCGAGCTAGTGAGCACCTTTAATTTCCACAGTATTATAGCAACAAAACCTATTCGGCCGCTAGCTATTGTATGTGTGCTTGAGGCCAATATTGGATGCTTACCGATTTATCATAGCTAGCAGTTTATCTACCACACTACCCTCGCGTATCACGCGCCAGGCTCGATAATGATCGGATTGCAATAGAACGTCATCTGACGCTTTTCATAAAGCATCTTACTACTGGACAAACAAACTGTGTTAGCTGAAGCAATATTGACCACTTTAATTGGGTCATATCGTGAGGTGTGCATGATAGCATACAGAGCTAAACAGAAGATGAGTATATCCAGGCTAATTCAGCGTTTAAAAATGTCTACATCGTCCACAACTCATCAGACATGCAGTGAGCAATGTGAATCACTCATTGCATTGTCACAACTTTGCCTGTGAAAAAACATGTTGAACAGACCCCAACTTCTCTCTTCGAAGAACCTCGGCATTGTTGTATAATGTTACTCTCGAGGTTGTTAGGTGAAAACCTTATTGGTGGCCTGACGTTTCGACGAGATCGTCCTCCTCAAAGGAGCTAATAACCACAACTAACCTGAAGTGGCGCCGGTCTCCTCCTGCGGTGGTGGACTGGGCCTTTGACAGGCCACTAATAAAGTTTCCACCTAGAAACCACGTTGGCAGAAGAGAAACATTTGATTTTCAACAGAATTCGTCGACCGAGCGGTTATATTCTTAATAGAAAAACAGAATAACTGTGCCTAAACTCATGCTCTACGAGTTGCTCACCGGGATAGGATGATGGTTCGAAGTGGCTATGTGGAACGAGACCAGCACTGTTGGATGAACTTTTGAACGCTAGTCTGCATGTAGCTTTCCAAATCTAACAATCGATTGGACGCTAGTGGCCGATGTCATACTTTGCGATTGGAGCGATTTGGTCATCATCGGAGTCATGCCGATCGCGCGATCATCGCGCGAATCGCGCGATGGGCGCCGTCCCGCTGTGCGGGTATTGCAGGATCGATCAATCGCTCCAAGTGCGAGCGATGGGAGATTCACCCAAGCGGCGCCGTGTTATCGATGGTCGGAGGGGTAAATCTCCCGTCGCTTGCACTTGGAGCGATTGATCGATCCTGCAATACCCGCACAACGAGACCGATGGTGCCCATCGCGCGATTGGCATTACTCCGATAATGACCAAATCGCTCCAATCGCAAAGTCTGACATCGGCCAGTGGCCGTTGTTTACGAGCGGTGGTCACTAGCGTTCGAACCTTTCAGCAAATTCTCGCAAACCCTCTAAGGTTGATAAGTAGCTTGAATACTTAGTGGTTGATGAGTAACCCCGTCAACCCTTCACTCACTGTCAAGCCTCAAAGGGTTAACGGAATACAGCGGTCCGTCTAAGTCAGAGGTGAAACGAACCATGGTTTAGTTTAGTTTGTTAGCTTACCATACACGATACGCGCGTTACGAATTTCGTGACAAACACACACATACACACCGAGGTTCCAGGTTATCTACACTAGTAGGATTACGATCATTCTTTTCGTTGGTCGAGAATTTTTTTTTTGATTTTGCTGCCGCGGAAGCAAAAGGAGGATCCGTCAGGGAGCCGATCCTACTAACTCCCGCCCGTAAACTCGCACAACTGTCGCTGTACTTTGCTTCATAGCTTCGCTCAGAGAGTCCAATGGCAGGATCGGAAAGAGTCTGAGATCAACGAAAGAGTTCGGTAAGAGTTTGAGATCGTCTAAAAGCACATCCAACAGTGCAGGTCTCATAACAAACAACATTTCACACATCATCCCTTCCTGGTTATCATAATATGAACATCTGAACTAAGCATTTTCCTCAGACTGCAGTCATGATGGCACATTTTTTAATCACCTACTGCCACCGTAAATTCAATTGAGCTTTTCTTTCACAAGATCCTCTCACCTTGTTTGATAACGCTCTGTACTAATCCTACGATTGTTGGCCTCGAATTCGGTCTTATTATTGATGTAGCAGAAAATTGCATCAAAAATAGTAGTCATCACCTTTTCAATTCGACAGAAGGATAAGTGGTAGGTAGGAGCAACCTGAACACTAAGTTATAGGCAAGTGCAAACTGGACAATCTGGTGTCTGTTAGAGTTTGAAGAGGGAAATCCATGGTATGTGCTTCATAACTGGAAAAAGGAAACTCTTGTAAACAAGAGTACGAAGCATTTATATTTCACAACAGCAGGTTCTATGTTGCGGCTCAAGTGCTTCCTTGGCTTTTCTTGGCTCGTAGACTGGACAAAGAGGACCAGATCGAATTTCTTGCTTTGATCATAACAGAGTGCTTCTCGGCTACTCAATGATTATCACCTTGACCTTCTAAGAGAGAGTGCTCATGGACATGCTGATACGCTGAGGGACTTTGGAGGGACTGCATTGGAAGATAGCGATGTGTGCTTCATTTGACCTACTGAGGGTGGGTACATCACAATTGAAGTTCACCATGGAATAGTTCTAAAACGCTATTTCTTCTAATCGTGCCAGATGTCATGTTGAAATGGCTCGGAAGTAGACCAAACCCATTTTCTGTGGTAAGAACTTCTCCACGAGAGTAGCGGAGGAGTATGTCAGGGTATGATGCGGGCAGAAATTACTTCCAGAGGATAACTTGCAGTCACATAGGATAGATTGATACAGGAGAAGCATCTGAGCTCCATAAAACCATGCAGCTGATGATGGACCATCATGAAGATAGAATCGAAAAAACGGATCATCGCAAACCGATGTAATCGCGTCAGCTATCGTTCAGGAGACAGCAAAGGCACGACACCTTTCAGCCAGGCGAGCTGCGATAAGCACAAGGGTCGAGAAGTATGGGGAGTGCAGGTTAAAGTCATTGACATTCTCAAAATATTCGCATATTCAACATTGCAAATCACGCTACATCTGGACGTGCTTATCCTGAGCAGATGCGCCGAGCTATCTCAACGATAACATTCTCAACAAACTGACTCGGTATTCCGCTCTGTATGCGAAGAAGGCAGGTATCAAAGTGCTTCGGTTGAATGGAGCAGTGTCGTAAATTCCTCCTCTCACTTGATCAATGTATTGCATGTGCGTACCTATACAGAAAGTCATATTATGCGACAGACGCTGTTGTTTATTAATAACGTACTATCTGAGAGGAAGCGACATTTGTCCACCGAAAAAAGAAACGTTCCAAACATTCAGTACAGTTTGCTCAAACGGATCGCATGACCGCGTGCTCATACAAAGTTGAAAGAGTACCTTCGCATATGTAAGCTCCTTTGTCCTTGGAGAAATAAGAAGAAGAAGTTGTGGAGAGACCAACAATTAGGCTCCAAAACGATAGCAAAGCAATGTACACCAACACGAAAGACGTAAAATACATTGTAATACGAGACATGGTCATTACCCTTGCGATCGTCAGTGCTATGTCACTTCACGACTCCATATAGGCAATAAACTGCAAGTTGATAAGTTTTTTTTCTGCAAGAAACATTAACGAAGAATGCGAAAATTGCAGCTAAAAATCCAGAAGCTTTCAGTGCGAGTGACACGCAAAGAAACTTCGCAAGCTCTGTCTATACTGCCATTAGTGGTTCGCAAGGAGCTCAACCACATTCCGTGCAACTCGTGCGTAACTGCGATAATTCCTCCTTTTCAACGTCCATTTTTCAAAGGTATCTCAAGCTTTTTTCCCCTGCCGTACCGTTTTTATACCTCTTCGGCCTTCGAACTGATGCCAAAAGGGAACGAGCGCCCATGGCAAGAGGGAAACAGACAACAATGATTCCAGACCCTACAGGAATTGCTGGAAACCACTTCCCTCGTACTTTACTGCAAACAAGAGCGGATGTGATTGCTATAGCAAAGAAAAAATTGGAAAATAAATGTCAGCTGCATACTAAATTCCAAGGATTGCTGCGCAAACTGCACGCTCTATCAGAAGGAGGAATCTAATAAACTGGGTCGCACTTCAAAAGGTTTCATTGCAATTAGCACTAAGATTGAGATTGCAAGAGATTTTGATGAAAAGATAGTCCTTTGATGTGCGCAACGACCAGTCGGAGCAAATCCGTCACATTTTGACCTAGACTGATCTAAATGAAGGAGCGCTCAATAGCAATTGGTCCAGAAATTGATGTGTAAGGGATCAGTCGGAGAGTTGTAGCGAAATTCTGCAGGGAATCGGAAATAAGATAAGACAGTGCTATGCACCATCGATTTCTGGAAAACGAGTGATGAGAAAACGAATTATGAAACGGGGTAGAGATTTCGAACTCATCGAATTGCATTGTCTTCAAAAAACTGAGCTTATGCAGCATTATGAAGGCGACTTCTCCTAAAAAGTCATAAAAGAATTTGTCGGGATATGCGAGTTATCTTCATTTTCTAGATGCACAACTTTCTTCTGAGGCATGTAATTGGGAAATGTAGTGTGTAGATAGATGATTGGGTTCCTTCCAAAAAATAATGAAAATACACCCTAATTTAAAAATGGTCCCGTTGAGGAATTTCGCCAAAGGAACGGGCAAATTTTCGAACGAATGTGTTCTTACACCGGCAGAAGCTATGATTTCTCCCGGAAGGTCCTATCAGTACAGTCGACGGAGAGCTGAAAATGGAACATTTATAATTTTAACCCAATATATACAGGGGGGGGGCAAAAAAGGGACATTTTGCCTACGTCGCACTTCGGCACTTTTTTCTTCACAAAGATTGCCGTCGCTGATGGAAGTTCTTCAGCAGAATATTCCATAAAGGTTCCTCTATAAGTAGAGGGAGCCCATAATTCATTACCCTCACGGTCTTCAGAATATTACGCCATCCGTCATCGTCGTTAAGCTCAAGGTGGCCTACAATAATTGCTTCACCCTGAAGCTCTTACATGATTTCTTGAATCGATTCATTGTGGTATGATTCGAAGAGACATTAGCGATTAGTATTTGAATCGGATGATGAAGACAAAGGAGCAACCGAAGACGAAATAGATGAACTTGTTCTGCATGGCGCCATTTGGCGCCAGATGGCGCCCTGACCGAATCTCATCAATTCTTTGTGTGATTGCATATAGGGGTTATTTGAGGCTCTGATTAGGAATATGACATTCGTTTAGGTCTTTGACGCTGTTTGGGGCCTATTTCCTGACCGTCTGCGCTCTCTCACTAATTGGATCGCCATCAGGACTATCCAGGAGAGCTCATTTGATATCCCGCCAACTGAAGTGAGATGTACATATCCTACTTACTATGAAGCGCTTCGTCTGTCGTGTGTCGTTCTGTCGTGTGTCGTTCTGTCGTTCTGTATGTCTGTCACGAAATTCCCTAGCTCCGGAGGATCCGCCTGGGGAGACCGGGTCAAGTGTGGGATGGGTGCGCAAGGTCTCACGAAGTACAAAACACACATCATCGAGGCGGAGCCCCGCCTACAGTGGGCGTGGCGTGCATCGAAATGAGCTGTGCCGACGACCAAGATTTTGATTTCAGTGACAAAACGACCTCGAAACTAAACCAAAAAATGGGTAAAGGTGTGCATTGGTAATTCACATCGAATTAGGGAGTCCCGCCCCCGGTGGGCGGAGCGTTCTCCAGAAAAGCAGTGCTTTGTGAAAAAATTCATAACTCGGTTTAGAGTAAGTCAATAGTTCAGTGAAAAAGTCAGCGCAGGGGAGCAATGTATAAGGTGTTCCCAGCATGCGTGACGTGGTGAGAGGCCCCCCCATTGTGGGCGGGGCGCGCTGTGGAGTGAGCGGCCTCATCTACAAGACCTCATATTTCAGGTCGGAGAAGACTTGGGGAGCCGAAAAAATGTGGATAGAGACGGGTGGAGGAGCGAAGGTCAACTGTCATCAGGGGGCGGACATGACCGAAGTGGGCGGGGCTTACGACGAAAATTCATATTTCAGTTCCAAGAAGCCCTGGAGATCGAGAAAAAGGTGCATTGATGTGGGTAGATGAGTGGAGCTCAAACACCATTCGTGGGCGGAGCATGTCCAAAGTGGGCGGAGTCATTCACGAAAATTCATAGCTCGGCTCCAAGAAGTCCTGGAGATCGGGAAAAGGGTGCATTGATGTGTGTAGATGAGTGGAGCTCAAACACCATTCGTGGGCGGGGCATGTCCAAAGTGAGCGGAGTGATCCACGAAAATTCATGACTTGGTTCCAAGAAGTTCTGGAGACCGGGAAAAAGTGAATTGAATCCGCCAACGAAAGTGAAGCCGATTGCCCTCAGAGGCAGGGCTTCCATCGAGGTGGGCGGAGTTTTCCGTATACTTAATAATTCAGTCTCCCAGACCTATAACTCGGTTCCAAAATGTCCTGCAAACAGGGAAGAAGGTGGATAGAGGTGGGTGGAAGAGTGGAGGTCAATTATCATCGGTGAGCGGGACATCACCAAAGTGGGCGGAGTTTGCGACGGAAATTCATAACTCGGTTCCAAGGAGTCGTGGAGATCGGGAAAAAGGTGCACTGATGTGGGTAGATGAGTGGAGCTCAATCACTATTAGTGGGTGGAGCATGTCCAAAGTGAGCGGAGTTATCCACGAAAATTCATAACTCGGTTCCAAGAAGCCCTGGAGATCGTGAAAAAGGTGCACTGATGTGGGTAGATGAGTGGAACTCAATCACTATTAGTGGGTGGAGCATGTCCAAAGTGGGCGGAGTGATTTACGAAAATTCATAACTCGGTTCCAAGAAGTTCTGGAGACCGGGGAAAAAAAGTGAATTGGATCCGTCAACGAAAGTAAAGCCGATCGCCTCAGAGGCAGGGCTTGCGTCGAGGTGGGCGGAGTTTGCCGGATGCTCAATAATCAGTCTCCCAGATCTATAACTTGGTTCCAAGAATTCCCGCAGACAGGGTAAAAGGTGGATGGAGGTGGGTGGAGTGAAGCCCAGCTGCTATTGGTTGCCAGTTCATGTCCAAAGTGGGCGGAGTTTGCAATAAAAATTCATAACTTGGTTCCAAGTAAGTCCGATGACTGGGAAATAGTTGGATAATGGTGGGTTAGGGGTAGAGTTCAACTACTATTGGTGGGCGGGCATTTCCGAAGTGAGCGGAGCTCGCAACGAAAATTCATAACTCGGTCCCAAGAAGTCCCGGATACCGGAGAAAAGGTGCATAGAGGTAGGTAAGGAAGTTGAGCCCGACTGCTATTGGTGGAAGGGCGGAGTTCCACACGAAACTTTGTAACTCGGCGTCAAGTAGTCTTGGAGACTGGGAGTGGAGTGGGCGAAGGGAAGGAAGTGAATTTCTATCGGTGTGCGGAGGATACATCGAAAGCAGGTCTCGCCGCCAAAAATATAAATCGGCAGGGGCAGTTCAGATAGGGTGAGGTGGGGAGAGGTTGTTGAGGAAGAAAAAGATAGGTGGGACATGCAGAGAAATAGGCGGGGTTCACCACGAGATTCATAAATCGGTCCAGAGGCAGTCCGAGGACGGGAAAAATGGACAATTGGTGGACGACGGAGGGAAGGTCAAAAGCCGTCGTTGGATGAGGCATGGAGCAATCGGATAGAATTCAGCTTGAAATGCAAATATTCGGAGTGTATTGGGCCAAAATTGAGAATTTGCGCTGCCCATCCCATATCGCCGCACAACTGTGCTGTGCGCGCAACGCGTGCCGCGCCAACTGGTATCTCTATATGCGCCTTGAACCGCCGAGCTCAGCTCTACTTTCATACCTGCCGAATCCTTCTCTGAAAAGAATTATGAATTGCGCAGCGGCAGTGGTCTGGACGCACAGACAAGAGGTCCTGGGATCAATTCCTTCGCAAGCTTACTCTTTTGCCACTTGCAGTAACAAAGCTAAAAATGTCCCTGACACCGAAAGCCCAACGACTCTGCATACAGTTACCTGCACAAGGAATTTGAGGGCAGTTAATAATGAATTTGAGCGGTGCTCCTGACTACTTTGGGCCCTGTAGCGCAGCCGCCATACACTTTCGCTCGGAACAAGTGTGATATCCATAATTAGGACTCTCGATAACCCCTGTTTACAAGTTCACACAGAATTCAATGAGATTCAATCGCGGCGCCATTCGAAATGAATCTCATATTCGTGATCAGGACCCTCGATAACCCCAGGTGTTAGCATTGAAGGCGGAAAACAGAAGATGTATGGAAAGAATCGAAAATAGAAGAAGTGGTTTTTCCCTGGAACAATGTCAGCCACCGGTGGCTAACATTGCGCAATCGCGTTTGCCGGCGCTGGCCTGAACGGGCAGTCTTCGAAAATCCCACCCGGTCGCGAGTGGATTAATGAAACAGCCTTACAAAGGAGGTTTTTCAGGACATGGAGCGTTTTCCAATATGTTCAGAGTACTTCGTATAGATTCATGCGAGAAACACGGAACCATGATCCGTTTTCTCTGAACACTTCTAGGGAGTTCAGATTAGTGGAGAAGAGATGATTCAAAGTGCGATTCTCTGTGATGACTCTGTGATCTCTGATGATAATCTTTGCAACTTACGATTGTGCTTCCAAGATGAGGCCAAAGTTGTTGTGTGTCTAGCAGCGTCGATTACCATGTCATTCCCGTAATTTGGCGACACTTTGGAATCTCCAACATAGATTGCAAAAATTTGTCATCAGGGGAATTGAACTTTGGACCATATCTTCACCGCTGTTTCGCAGTTCCCAGAGCGTACACGAAAATTGAACCGAGTTTTATATTCCTCGTAAGAGCCTTCACATCATGCGAGAAAGCTTTTGAGAAGCGTTCCATGACCTGAAAGGCCCTCCTGGTTAGAGCCGTTGATGGGAGTTTGCTTGAATTTTCTCTAGGAAGCATTGTATGAGGAAATGTTCGAAATTGACTTAGTGTCTACTGCCTCAGAAAAAAGCACTCCCAAACCAGTTTTGTGTAGCGTAACCACAAGAGTCAACAACACATGAGCACAGTTTCTAATGATAACATCGTTTAATAAGTGTGGATTTTTGTTTGGTTCATTGAAAGATTGTTCGTAGTTGAAGAAGGTAGGAAGCTAAGAAAGTGATCGCCCAAATTCGATCGAGCTCTTTGCCGGGTATAAACGTCTTCTGCACGCTTCTTCCGTATGGTTTCCGTAACTTTGAGCTGAAAATGGAGTTTCACTGATTATTCGGTTTTGTAGGTGTAGCGCTCATTCCTAACCTGTTTCACAACGAGATCTCCGCTAACGGGAACTTCAATACATGCTCCTAAGTTCACTGTGTCTTCTGTACTCCCTTTGTAAGCAGGAGCAGAAAATAGTGTGATGAGAAGCCCATTCGCCCAGCGGGCGTATCCGTGCAAAGGAGCCTAAACAGCGATCATCATATTCAGGTTTGATTACCATGTTTGAGATGCGGTCTCGATCAGCGTTCTTAGCACGGCTTGCACGACAGCAGTTCACACCACAATCCTTTATTGTTCCATCCGATTAGTAACGCAAACTTCAACATTTTTGGTTTCTGTCACCATCGCATCACTTTGCATTTATATATTCACAATTTTCAACGTCAACTTCCGTTAACGAATTGCGATGTTCGTCAAAAGCCACGTCAAGCTGGACGAGGAAAAATCGTTTAAAGAAGTTGAGGTTAAAGGAGTCCTTCCCAGAATTGCGTTCTTTCTCCAACATGAATGGGTCTGTTGTTATCAATAAAGGCAACACACAAAATTCCTCGCAAGAAGATTTGGTTTCCGAAGAGAAACAAACTCAAGAAAACTCACTAAACTTGAAAGTAATTTGGGCGGAGCCAATGGAGGGCATGCAGAGAGGTGCACCCGGGGCGCCTACGTATCAGGCGACGCAATGGAAGAATCGTGTGAAAGCGCTCGATTTTGAAGAATGGAAACAACATAGATGATAGCATATGATACAGTAGAAGTGTAGGAGCTAGAACAGTAGTCAGAAGGTCAAAAAGTGTTCCTAGTGACGATTCGAAGAAGCAAGTTCCCACCGGTAGCTATTGTGATATATGTCCGGCGGGAATTTAAATGTGCACCAGTCTCCCGATTTCTTGAATCGTTTACCAAAACAAACGCATTTTTTTTTGTTCTTTTTGTCCTTATTCGAGTCGAGTCCCAAGCCAGTGATTTATGAGTAAAAAAGAATCATGATTTTCCCAGGAGAGATTCTTTAATTTACTCATGCCTAATCCTGCATTTCCTTTTTATATAAAGTCATAGTAACATCATTTCTATACGGTGACACACCTGATGTCCTCGGATGATCATCTTGACCTTCAATCTCCTACACGCATCTTTCACAGCGGATTGTGAAAAAAGCTGGCCAATGCCCACAGTCGCTTCTCTGGAATAGAGAATATTCGCCAGGTTACGTACATTTCTCAGTTCTGATTCAGAAATCGTTCCCCCCTCTGGGATTGGGTAGTTTGATCAGGCTGATCTGAGAGGATAAGAACTATGAAGTACCCGATACGGTTCAGTGAATTCAGAGATGCAGAGGTGATAGCGATCGTTCTGAAGGCCAGATCGCACTCAGTATGCCATCTCGATTCTGAATGGAAGTAGAGTGTGTGGCGCACCCCACAAAGAGATTGATCAACGCCAAGTCATATATGCTCTGATCTCTTGATTAAAGCAACAGTCCCAGCAGATCCTTGCCATGCGCGCGAAGCGCGGCAGTGTTTGCCTCGAACGCTGCGCGTATTACCGGATAGCCACCTGAGGGTAGATGAGTGGTATGACGGCATTGTGCACTCGGTGCGCGAGGCACATTCCCCTCTCATGTCGACGCTGGAGCGTGCGGTTCCAGCAGAGTGGCTGCGCGCTCCAGTGTGAACCGGCCGCTCCAATGTGCACTAGATTACGGTAGTTATTTGGATCCGTGCTGAACTTTCGTTAGTGTGTCTACACACGCTTTGACGTGTTGAATTCTACTGCAGAACCCTCGAAGCCTAGCCTCTTTCGAATGGCCGCGCATCCCGCCGCACAACTCGCCGCATGTCAGCCAGGGTGAATAACGGTCGAGGAAATACTCGACGAGGGGGTCGTACCTGTCAGGATGGGTCATGGGGGTCGTACCTGTGAAAGTCGGCAGCGAGTGCGCATCAGTATCATTGTGGTGCAAATAGGAGGAGGAGCGTGTACCGCAACAGAAAGCGAGGATGTGCGAGACAACTTAATATAAAATGTTCTTTATGCTCGCTCTTAATACCTCGCTGACAGTGATACTGTTGTAAGGAACGGTGTCGCAAAAACGACAATGGTGAAGGAAAGCTCTGAGCAAATAAAGCGGTTTGCCGGTTATAGGAGGTACGAGATAATTACTACATTACAGGTTCTGTCAACAGGTCATCATCATATAACACCTTTCAATCGAGTGTACCGCTTCGAGTGACGGTCATATGCATGGCGTATGAGACGATAGCGGGCGATGTCGATTGTCCCTTTTCATATCGCCTACGCTGGAAGATTGCATTCCAGATACAATTCGAATGTTGCTCTCGAAATACTCTGCAACGGTGAAGAAGGAAGCGCCTTTTTGAGTGGTTAGCGATTGACCTCGATACGACCTCGACGCAAATATCTCCTCAGAAGAGAGGCCTGGGAAGAAGCTGAATGATTTATTAGAAAGCGCAAACCTTCCGCTTCCCGAAATTGTCTTCACTTCTTTTAGTGCTTAAGAAATCAGAGAGATATTGCCTTTTAAGTGCCAAAAACTCGCATGAAAATTTTCGCGTTCTTGACGCTACCTCGACGGAATTCGAGAGACCTCATCTCTTTGCATGGAAGGCTTCCAAAGCAATTTCAATACTGATTGGCAGTAGCTGGCCTAGCTCTATCTAACCTGACTGAGTGCTGTTCAAAGATTCGAAAATTGGGGGATGGGACCTTTTCATAGAGGGTGTGCTTTCCGGTGGTTTTGAGCGGGGTATCAGCAAATCTGACCCAGAGACAAACCGCGCAGCACCTATCGCAAAGTGGCGCGTTGGTCGATACAGGCTGTTGTGATGCTCTTCTACGAACATTCGCATTGGCATGGGCAACTCTGTGAGATTGCAAACACTCTATCCGGTCGGGAATCGAACCTACCCTGGTCTCGCATGTGACAGACGTACTCACCACTACACTACCACCACACTCTGTTCGCGGAAGAGAATCAAAATAGGAGGGGTCGTGTCAAGACTTCGATTTTAGGGGGGGGGTCGTACTTCTGCGACCACGTCCTCGACACGATTTTCACCCTGATGTCAGCCCGGACGAGCCAAAAGTCGTTCAATGGTGGAGGGTGAGGCTGCAGTATTTTTTTTCGAGACTACCCAGAATACATTCGCAATCCGCATTCGATCACCCTGTCACAGCAACGAGCAACCTACACCGCTATGGCTAGGATGAGTCAATGTCCGGGAATTCTCAGTGAAAACATTCGTCTTTAAGGGGTGAGATTGAGATTTTACAGCAGTTTTTTAGGGTGAAATGTAGCGTCAACGAATGGCTCACTCTGGAAGTTTCTAGTTTCGCCTCTTTGAGGGTCTTATTGATGCGAGGTTTTCTACCCGACTGGCATTCTTTGACTGTTCTCCCCTGTTCCATTTCTTCCTCGTCCTTAAAAACCGCAACGGGAAGCGAATCCCCAGCTGCTTCGGTGATCTCGAAACGCCCTAGGCTAGAAGTTCATAGACAACAATTTCTCAATTCATATTATAATTTTGCTCTAGCGCAACATTCCCGATCAGGGTGGATAGCGGTCGAGGAATTCCTCGATCGTGGTTCTCCACTGTGCAAGAGTAGTGTCGACAGTGAATGGACGCGTGGAGAGCTCTGACAGCTCGCGGGTGTGAGAGAGCGAAAATCGTCGACGCGCCGTTGCCAGTTCCTCTGCCGATTTTCACCCTGCTCCCGATTAGGCTTTTGCTATGAATACAGTTAGTAATTCGCATAAATTATTGTTGCTCATGACAGTACTTTGATCACTGGAAAAAAACTGAGCTGATATACGCTCTCCCAATCGACCAACAAGTCGGGTCTCATGATGTCGAAATAGTAATAAAATGTAATATAGATATGACACTCTATGGCTGTACCTCTCAAGATTCGGTTCGAATTCAACCACTTTATTCAGTGTATCTGGATCTGACCAAACCAAGTCGCACGCAAGAGTCCCTTTCATGAATTCGTCAATTGGACGCGCAATCTCTCGTATGTCCTAGAATCATAATTTGAAAAGAAGTATGGTTATTTACTAGTCATGGCTAGTGACACATACTTGTAGAGATTTCAATTTTGGACTGATTCCTCCATGCATTGCAAGAATATCGCGTCCAATTAAGCATGCAAGAGGTAAATTCATGAAAACGTTCTTGAAATGATCGTACATTGGATCCATTGCTGTTTTCGCATCATTTGACTTGGCTGTATACTTTTAGTAATAGTAATGATAATATTTTGATAGTAAGATATTAGGTTGTCTCATAAATAGTGTCGTTTTTTTTCAAACAAAAAATTTTATGTTGAAATCCTAAGCTTTTATAGAACCTTATATACCATTCGAAAGAGAATTGTCTGCTCTACAAAACGACATGTTTGGTTTCCATAATCAGTGCGAAGTTTTCAAATTTCGAGCCTGCAAAGTGGGAGGTCCAGTCGACGAAAATCAGCCAAACCGACAGCGAGCTCTAACACTATTTTCCCTGAGGAGAAATCAATCAATGATGTACTCTTCACTTACTCATGACCTCTTCTAAACATTTCGCTCATGGGTTG